>VXAD01002609.1:1490879-1685701 GCA_013399195.1 Dicrurus megarhynchus | reverse complement strand
CCTTAGCCCCCCCCATCCCCGTCCGCCCCCCCATCCTCTTTTCCTGATGATCGCACTAGAGCATCATCTTTACTTGCGAAAGGAAAATCAATTTTCAACAGGTTTAATTAAAATTAATCAGTTAAATTACTTAATATTAATTGACTTATAATTAAAGCCAGAAAGTTACCTTGGAATCAGGAGAAAGGATGTTATCTGGAATCATTTTAAGCATGCATATGGTTTAAGAGCAATTACATTCAAATAACTGTTTAAATAAAACAAACCAGAGCTTGATTATAGTGTTGTGCTCTTGCTGGTGCAGGTGACACGATCTGGACTGGCCATTTCGTTCTGTAAATTTGCTGACCTTTTGAAGGAATATCATTTTAGTTTGACACTGGGTTTGCTTTCTGGAAGGCCAGTTTGTTTTAGCTCTAACAACTATGGCATTAAAATCCACTAGTACAAAATGGAAATATGTCTTATAGAAGCTATAAATATCAAAGTGAATGCTTTTAGCACGTTTAGATGTTCTGTGAATTTGAAATGAAGCAGATTTTCTTTTTCTCAGCATAAGTGCAAGAAATTGTTTTAGGAATTATTTTTTGCCAGCACTGCCATCCACTGTGGCAATATTTGCATTTATCCAGAGCCTTAGTGGGACCAGTCTGTACTGGTAAATTCAGAGAGATAATTCACATCCGAAACCATGTATTTTTGGCAATGCTCACAATAACCTTTTCATGCTCCCTTAAGACCTAGGTTGGTCTTTTTGTTTGTTTGTTTTTTTTACAGTAGCAGCATTTTTGGTGCATCTACAGACTATTGTTATATCTGAAAGAGCTGTACTGTGAGCTTTGGGACATTTCCCCCTACTTTTTTTCTGGGCTGGCTTAGTTGAAGCAAAGGATACTTACGAAAATGCACGTACTTTATTAGAAGCTCCTTACAAGAGATAGACCCATGCATGGTATAAATGAGCATTTAAAAATAGAGCCCGTTATTCAGGGCCCTGATTTTCAAGGATACTGATTCCCATTGACTGCACTGAGACTTGTGTGGGCTCAGCAGCTGTAACACGCAGACCACTTCTGCATCTTTGAAATTAGATTTGCAGGTTGGGAGCCAAAAGCTAAGTAGCCATGTTTGGAAATAGTGGTTGGGAAGGATTATTTATTTTTTCTTTTCTTTTTTCCCCTGCTCTATTACTGGTGCAGGATGCAGGGTTAAAGAAGACTGCTTCTTAGTTACTTTTTTGACAAATGACACCGTTTTTCTTAGGCTGTGGCTACAGATTGCAGTGATGTTGCAAAAGCAGTTTTGCAGTAAATGATTAGGAGATCCTGAGATACCTACAAAGAGATCCCATTTATCCTGTACGTTTCATGCGAACCATATGCAGGCTGTGGGAAGAAAAATGAGGCTGAGGATAATCATGCTAAGTGTGCTGGGAAGCAGGATTTGGCTGAACACCTCTGTTTTGTGATTAACTGAAGTAGCAACGAAAGCCATGAGAGTGGTTCAGGCTGTTTAAGGCAGTGAGTGTAGGAAGGAGGAGAAGAGCTGCTGTCCTGATGCTGCTTTGGTTATCTTACCCCTTCTCCTAGAGTAGGGTAAGAAGATAATAACCTAGCTGTTGATACTTAAACATCTTTAACAAAGTGGGTTTTCTCTGGATTATTTGGCTGGAGGTGGAGCAGTCTGCTGAGGAGGGTTATTTAAAGACTGGGACAGGGCTGTAGGCAGATAAATTGATTTGCAAGTGAATGGAGGAATTTGAACATGGTAATGGTGGTAGTTGTATTTTTTCTCAGTTTACATATTTAATATCCACTGGCATGCACACAAGCGTAAACCACTCTAATTGTTCAAATGGAGTCTGGGGAAAAGGGAAAAAAGCAGAGGCTTAGATGTGGTCTCAGTTCGTAATGGATTGGCTTGCCTTTCTTTATTAAAAGCAAATATACATTCCCTTCTAATAGAGATGTAGAGCTGTATTACACATCCTTGGCTAGCTCTGAATTATTTGTTTGATGTCATATTTATTATGGGTTTTTAATCACATGAAAAAGGAACTATTTAAAAATTAAATAGTGAAAAAAGAAGGGCAAAAGGAGACAGATGTTCTTTGAAAGCAAATAATGAAAATACAACATTTTGCTAGCGATCCAGTAGAAACCTCTGGGGATTTCTTTTAGTAAAGGATGAGCAGTTATCAATCTGATCCAGTAAATGATACAGTTTTTGATTATTCCCAGATATCCCTCCTTGGTAAGTGTAATAAAATAATAGATAATGATAATAAATAGGTCCTGACTGATGAATAAAGGCTGTTCTAGAGGCTCGTCTCCATTACTGTAGCCCTGGTTCTGAGCTCTGCATTGTGAGGGAACATAAGCACTCACAGGGGGATGCCTGCCCTGATACCCAGTTGTTGCACAAGAGTTTGTATGGAAGGGAGGGAGAGGGAGTCCGGGGATGGCAAAAAAAAAAAAAAAAAAGAACCTGATGGCAAAACTTCATCATGTGTTGCATATTGAGAGCACATCCTGTAATTTTAATAACAAATGATGACATTACATTCCCCAGGATTACTATTGAATTAGCAGAATTACAAGGGGAAATAATTTTGGCTTCTTGGTGACTCAGCTGCATGTTTCCACCTGCCTCTGAAGACCCCATGTGTTTTCCAACAGACTTTGTTTCCATATCTATTAATTGCTCATTAATGATGTTTTGTGTATTCTCCAGAGGTAAAAAGTGACTGGTTGGCTGCTTAGTGCCATGTTAAGTTTTGCCGTGTACCCACTCCACCATGGCACTTCTCACTAGAAAACAAAAGGTGGTGTGAGGGAGCACCAGCTGTGTGAAACCAGGGGGCACAGTGTCTCTACTGTAAATATCCTCATGGTTACCAAGCCATGTAAAGATCTGGGCTGCATACAGCAGGGTAACATGGTTTTTCCTCTGCTGTGGTCAAATAAAACATGAGGCCATTAAAAGAAAGGCAATTTGAGTTCTCTTTACCCCATTTATTGAATTCTTCTGTTTTGTCCTCATAATATTTTCTGCATAATCAGTTTTAGTGTTGCCTTTGGGTAGCCTGTTACCTTCTGCTGATGCTTGGTTAGGTCTTTTGAACCATGTTAAGGGAGAATATAATGCTTGGAAATTAGCAACACGTGACTGTAAAATCATAAAAGTGGTCAAGGACACTTTACAACTATTGTATTTCGAGTAACTCATATTCCTTCAACGAAGCAGAGAACTTAAATGGCAATTTAAAAAGATGTTTTCTAAATCTCCTCAATCACATCCTGCCTAGAGAATCCATTAGCTCACTTGTTGAACTGGTTCTGGGAATTTAATGAGGGGAGTACACTTATGTTGTATTTTATACTTTTATTTAATTACATCTTGTCGGAAGCTTTTGAGTTCAATGTCTGAACTTAAAGTTGTTCCTTAACTTTTGCCTTCCCAACCCCGTCCCCCAGTTTCCAAAACAGTACTTGAAAGCAGTAAAGTGTTATGTAGGCACACAGTGTTAGAAATATTCATGAGGAGAAAACGACAATTTAGTCAGGAGAAACCTTACAGATAGACTGGATATTTTGACATCCTCAAACCTGCTCAAAACAGGCATCGTGGGATGGGGCTTTTGTTCGTTCAGCTTTGTTTCTGTGGAGAATCTGGGCCCTGGAACAGTGACCATGAGACGTTGCTGCTGGGTCAGGAAACCCTCTGGTCACTGGAGTCGTGGTCAGCGTGGCCAGGACATGACCACAGGGGGTCTGAGCCTGGTTGCTACAGCTGAAATAAGTCTCTTTCTCACAGAGAGGGGTAGAAAATGAAAAGAGGACAAGGAGCTGAATAATAGGAGCTACACATGAAGTCAGATGGAAAGACTAAATCTTTGTAGACGTTTAATGGTGTTATATTCTAAGCTTTTGGGAAATTTTATTTGAAATTTTTTTACAACAGTGCTATATCCTATTTCTATTTCGTGTGAGAGAAAAATTCCCCATCTATGGCACAACACTTTACTGCTACCATTACTGCAGACTTTATAGATCAGAGATGTGTCAGCATGTTAGCTTTAGCTGTAATGCTTTTTTTTTGTGAAACCTTATGGGCCTTGCAGCCACTTTCTCATACTGACACTCATAAAACGTTCAAGTTCTCATATTTATTATTTAATTTGCTTCCTATATAAAGCAGCAGAGCTCTTTGGTACATGAATATGAAGCCAAAAATGACAGGCAGGCATGAATGGGACTAATGAGTTTTAATAATGCACATATTAGAAACTGCTAAAGGAAGTTTAATTAAGAAAAACAAGTTAAGCATGAAATTCATTTTGGAACAAAATGCAAGTAAAGTCACAGATGTACAGAATGCTAGATCAGGAAACAACCTCTTCAAGTTGATAGATCCCTCTAATGCCAGTATTGCACTCAAGTTGTAGTGTGCACTCTGCAGTTCTGGAAAGCCTGGTAATACCAGTCAAGAGCACTTTCAGAGCTGAGTTAGAGATGCTGGGTTTGTGATTAACAAATTATGTTTATATGTCTGTGAATTTTGTGATGAGTTGGAACTTGATCTCAATTACCCTAATAAAATCAGGACCATCTTGACCATCTGATCAAGAACAAAAAGCATGGGTTCCTTTTTCTGCCACAAGGAATTTTGCTGGTCTTTTTCTTAAAAAAAAAAAAAAATCATCTTGTTGAAGAGCTACTTATTGATCTAGCTGTACAACAAGGGTTTTGTATGCTTGGAACTGTTACTGTATTGTATCCGGATAGAACAATCTGAGTTCATTCAAGCATCTTTGTTTGCAGAGTTCTCCCTCAAGAAGTGGTATTATCTGTATTCTAGCTTTTTTTATCTTCAATTCCTAACACCCTCCCGACCAGGAAAATACAAAAGTGATATCTTTCTTATGAATCTGATATGAAAGCTTGCCTTGGGGGATGAACTAGCATTAAAGGTAGTTTTAGTGTTGATATTATAGTTTTTTAAAGGTGGCGAAGAAAATCCAATTAATTTTTCTCATATCATTAACCCCAGCGAACTAAGGGTGAACCACATATATCAGGTGAAGAACTTTGTTAGCAATTCTGTAACTAAATTTTTCACCTGCAGGAGACAACAAAAGGACAATTAGTTTCAGGAGCCTCTGGGTGGGTTCTAGACACTCTGCTAGAGTGATCAGATGAGAAGCATGTGTATATTTTATGAAATATTAATCAAAGCAACTCCCACTTGACCTAATGATATGCAATACACAGATTTTGATACTGAAGTTCTCAAATGAGAAACATCTGGGTTATTTTTTTTCTCCAGGATGACCTCTGATTAACATGAGTTCAGTGGCATTTCTACAGTAGGTCAGGGAATCTTTGTGTCCTGAAGCACAGAGCAGCCATCAACAGAATGGCCATTTGATCATTTAGCTGAATATTTACAGTACTCAAAAGTGAGGATAATGTGTGGTCCATTTAAGAGTTAACCATAAGCTGCTAAAAGGAATAAAGGTTCACTTCAGTGCCCATTATATTCCAAGCCAGTGCATCTGTCATTTTTAATTTAAATCTGTATTACTTAGCTGTCTAAAACTTTACACATAAGTGACAGAGTTACCCATTCTTTCTGTTATGGGTAAAATCACCATTTCGTTACCTACTTACTGTGCAAAATGTCAGACAGCTCTAGTCCACATTAGAAAATTGTAACCAACTTCTGGTAATATAAACAATTACTTCAGATAAGAAGTAGAACTATTTTAAGAAAATGATTTATTGGTATGAGTAAATGGAAGATAATAAGACTTAACTGACCCTCTTCTCATGGGCTTAATTTGTCTAATTCAAAAACAGTTTAATAGAAAATTTTGATCAGAAATCTTCCTATTTTGGCACACTAAGATGCAGAAATTATTTAACGGGATTTTTGATCATGAAAATACTAGTTAATAAGCATTAGTGAATATTCCCACTAATGGCAAAGACCAAAAATTTTGTGCAGTTGAAAAATACATCACAGTTTAAAGGAGTCTTATGACATCTACTTTTTTAATTCAACTTTACAATAATTTTGAAGCACTGCATTGAATACTTTACAATATATTTAAATACTGTATTTTTCACTAACTGGTTATGAGGTTTAGTGGTCAAAACATCATATTAAATTGCGGTAAGGGCACTTAGGAATCAGTTTCTCTGATCTGGGAGTGATATATTTACACAGCTTGTAGCATCTGGAAATCCTTTCCACTGGGTTGTTTGCAGACCTGTGTAACAACGCTTGTAATCTCATCCTAATGTGGGGTGGGACTGTGAGCCCATAAAGATGATGTCTTATTCATACCTTTGTTGGCCATCCTGGCAAGGGTTCTGCATCTCAATAGGGCTGGAATTGTAGCAACTTTCTGGAGCTACCAGACCTGTGGCTGCTCTGAGGTGGAGGGGGTGCTGGCATGTGGGATCTGACCAAACCCCACCAGAACTGTGCCCTTCTTATGGGTATTACGTATTCAGGGTTGCAGGCTCCTCTAGTATCATTTCATACACCTGTTTTTTTAAACAAATATAGTTAATTTCTTGAACTAAACCCATGCAAATCCCATCCCTTTGAGAAAGTATTTAAGGAAGTATGCAGGAGCAGTGTCTGTTCTAAAATATTTCACAGAATGTTTCAGGTTGGAAGGGGCCTCTAAAGGTCATCTAGGTTTTGGTAGTGACACCTTCCCCTCCAGGCTGCTCAAAGTCCCATCAACCTGGCCTTTTTTTACTACTAAGTTGAGAGAAAATACACTGTATTTGGAACAGTGCTTCCCTAGCTAACTTGAAACATGAAAGAAGAGATGGGGAATTTTGTTCTGCATCTCTTGAGGATTTGTCTGATCATGTTTACAATTGGTGTGTCACACCGACACAGTGTTCACCTTATCTTTCCTCTGATGGTTTCTTACCACTGGCCACGTTCCTGCTTGGCTTCCTCGTAGCGTGTTTTAGAACACGGATTTCTTCTTAGAGACATGAAACATCTCTGGGCTCTTAGTTCTAAGGAGAGACTGTTGTAAGTAAAAACGGATGCAAATGTAGCTGGTTCTGCAAAATAGCTCTTGTGTTTTGAAATGAAGTGGCGTTGTGCAGTGTTCCAAACTCTGCAGTCATTCTGAATGGTTGTGTAACTGGGATTTACTAGCAAAGTTGAGGTGGAAAGGAATTTTTTAGCATGAATATCAAGTCACATAATACACCTTCATCTGAAAAGAAAGCAGCTTTTTAGGGGGGTTGGGAGTTTTTTATCATAACTATAATAACCTTTACATGTGCTAAAGCTGGCAAATGGCCAGAAGCCTTGAGTGCCACCAAAGGTTTTATTAATCCTTTGGAGCTATTGACAGGTGGTACAGATCAAACCATCCCTTAAGATTTGGAGGTCTGGACACGAGTAACAAAGAGGAGTTTAGCTGCTGCAGCTTGCAGGAGATGTGACCTGTTGAGGGATGCCCTGTGTCATTGGAAATGCAAAGATGCACTGAAGCTCTCTTGGATTGTTCACTCCTCAGAATACTAAATGCCTCTCTAAAGTATTTCAGAATCTGAGCTATAAAGTAATCTGAATTCAGAAAGGAAGATAATAAAATAATAGATGATAGAAAAAACCTCTGTATAGTATAGACTGTTCGAAAGAGCATGAAAGACTTTATCAAATACCTTTTACGGTAGAATTCATTTGTGTTACCACAGGGAGCAATTGTGATCCTCAAATCAAGACAGCAGTAAAATCTGAAAATGTTTCTCCTCCTCCTCCTCAGATCCACACTATTTTGATGCTAAATCTTGCCCCAGACTTATCATTGCTGCTCTTTGGTTTATTCTCCTGCCTGTTTCCCTGATCATTCCTGTTTATTCCCTCTCTTTTTTTTTTTCCCCACTGATTCCTCTTCAGCTGACTCCAGATCCCAAGGGAAAGTCCTATGTAGATCACCTACAGGAAGACTGAGGAGAAATTTGTCCAGCATTGACTCTCAACATGCTCCTGGCCAGCTTCTCTGCTTGCCCTTGCACCTAGTGTTCAAAATGAAATTTTGTCATGAAAACCTCAAAAGATTTGATAAATCTCAGTCTTTTTATTTGCGTTGAGTTTGTGGTTTTGATGTGATAGCTTCAGGGCAGCCAATGACAGGCTTGAATGTCTGACCTCTCAGTCTCAAAAATAAACTGTTACTTAGACATTTAAAAAGAAAGGCTTGAAAAGAGCAAACCCAAAATTCAAGTTACATATACAATGAATATATGTTGATTCAAATGCTGCAAGTGCTTGACAATTTGCTGCCCCATAAAGCCTCTCCATCTATTCATTGAGGCTACTGCCCAGCAGTTAATTAATTAGGAATAGCAAACGCAGAACTAAGTTGTATCCTTACCTTTTTAGCATCCTGTCTTTGCCATAGACTCAAACCTTATCCATGGAAGGCAAACCAGAACTGTAGATCACAGCAGAGCTGTTCAGCTGCAAAGACAAACCAGCAGATGGACAAGCTTAGAACTATAGCCCAGCTCTAGAACTGGCTTTGAGTTCACATTGAATTTACAATTTGAGGTATCAAAAGTGTATTAAAAAGTTGTCTTAGAATTGAAAACAGGTGCTAAATTAATTATTAGTAGCATCTTGGTAATTTTGCATATTGAACCAACCCAGCACCTTGAAATGAAGAAGGATGTTTTATCCTTGGCACAGCCATGTTGGATTTGTTGTCCTCAGACCTTCCCCAGACCATGTGAATTATCAGAAAGGCTACTGAGATGAAGTTCCTGCTATTTACAAGTTTGAGTTTGAATAAAAGAGAAAGCACATCTTTCCATTTCTGACAGGAAAACAAGCCCTCATGGGTTTTAAGACCCAGTGGAAAAAGCTTAAATCTGTGGAGGTTTTTGAATACCACTAAGGAATAGGCTTCCATCTCTCCATGTGCATTACTCAGAAACCTGTCTGCCTACTCGGTCTTTACTATTTCTCAAGTAATACCCTACTTCCTCCAAAATGTGAAATGCTACAAAGCAACAATCCTCCATGAGAGGAATGTTTGCCATTCCATGTAAGTGTATTAAAGTAAATGTAAACACATACATCAAGTTTGGGGAATTATTTTCTGCAGCTAAATTGGTGCATTTCCAGCAAATACTGAGAAATGCAGCTGGAGAATGAAGGGCATAAGCCTGTTTGTTAATGCAGTTTCACAGTGAAGGTATTAGAATTAGCAGAGAAAGAAAGGGAAAGAGAAAATTGCAGGAAAGCTTCATCTATCTCCTTATTGCCTCCTGAGATAGATTGTTCAGAGCTAAAGGAACACTAGACATGAACCAAATCTCCTGCTGTCCCATATAGCTTTTACAATCTCCTTTTTAATAACCCAAACTGCAGGGTAGTCTGACTATTAGACAAGCCGCTCTTTTGAATTCTCTCTACAATGTGTATAGGCATGATAAAAAAAACAATTCTCATTAAAGCTGCCAATGCTGTTTCAAAAGCAGGTGGTTTAAAATGTTTCCTATACAAAGCAAAACACATTTCTTGTGCATTACATACTGCTTAATAGGGAGTGTAAGATTACACTGTTATGTTGTGTATAACACTGCATCTTAAATAATAGGATATTGTAAGTCGTGTTGGAAATATGTTTCACATGAATATGGAAGATATAGTGATATGCACTGCACAATTTTCAGAAGTGCTGGAAAACAGTCTTGTGTGACAACCTCTGAGCTAAAGTAGTTGAAAATAGCATCTGGAATTTCAGATTATACAGTATCTGATCCTAACTGATTATTTTTTCTAGGATGTTGTTCAGTCAGCATGTGGATATATGAAAGATAAGATTTCTACTGTCCTATGGGAATGCTTATTGTTTATGTTATAAATTAAGGGTGGTAGGAATGAGTGCTCTCAACACGCGTTTTCATTTTTCACTGAAGTCAATCTTTTATGAGGAATGCAGGATTGATCTGACGTAAAAATTGTGATATACAGCTCCATCCCTAAGCTGCCTGTCCATATCCTTTTCCAAACCAGTTCTGAAAAAAACCCCAGCAACCTACAGAAGTCCACTTGTACTTCTGTGCAAATTCTGAGTTTGCCATTCACTTCAGCAGAAGCAGATTTTGGTCCTTCATTGATGTGAACGTTTCACTCTGTGTTTTTCATCAGCTATCAGAAAACCACATAAAGCATGGTAATTCAGGTTATTGTGAATAAGCACAGTAATTCATGTTATGTTTTAAAATGAACAAAAATGTATGTATTATAAACTGCTTTTAATGAAATAAAATGCATTTGGGTCTTCAGTATGCCTGTCTATCTTAATTTCCCCATCTTCTGCTTTAAGAAATAATTACTTCCATTCTGATGAATCAACTTCTGCAAACAAGGTGAAAATTGATTATGAGCTGATTAAGTTAAATAAAATATTAACATAAACACTTACGTAATGTAGCCTGGCAGCAAATTGCTTATTCTTGAAAAGGTGAATTTTAAAAATGTATTTTCTTTGAGTCCTGTTTCTGCTGAGAAGTCTCTATAAATTCAACAGGTGACATTACAGATAATTCAGTAATCAATGTTTCACCTGCCATTTCATGGACCCATAAACTACTGCAGTTTAACTTACATGACTCTAGCAATTATTAATGTATGTAAATAACGTGTTAAACACCTAGTTACCACTCTGCTCATATTAGCTCTTTCATACTAATGATTTATTTTCATTTTCTCCAGGATATAGACCTGCGGCTAACTGGATTTGATTTATAAGAGGGGATTCTGCAGTAAATGGCTGCTCTCTTCATATTGCTGCTATGGAAAACAGAATTGTCAATAGGATGTAGTCTGATAAATAGTGCTGAGTGAAGATGCAGCTTCAATAAGTGTGAAATCAATGGAAGATACTTACCGCATGAAAAGCCTTTTGAGATTTTTCTGACAGGCACCTATTTAGGAAACTTGATCTGTTTCCTCCAGTCGCCCTGTTTTTACACCAGTGGATACAAATCAGATTGCTTCACTGTAGTTACACAACTAATGTGGGACCATGGCCTTTCCAAGATCCGTGTGGCTGAACTGTGTATGGAGAGCGCCGGTGGTCCGCCTGCTGCACACGGGATTGAATGCCACTTTCGCTTTTTCTATGCTTGGATTTTTGCTTCACGCTGCAGCTGTGTCCTCCCAAAAATTGGATGATACCAACCCGGTGGTGACCACCAACTTTGGCAAGATAAGAGGGATTAAGAAGGAACTTAATAATGAAATTTTGGGGCCCGTTATTCAGTTTCTCGGGGTTCCATACGCTGCCCCTCCGACAGGGGAGCGCCGCTTTCAACCTCCTGAGCCTCCGTCTCCCTGGGCAGATATCAAAAATACCACCCAGTTTGCTCCAGTGTGTCCCCAGAACATTATAGAAGGCAGGTTGCCTGAAGTCATGCTTCCCGTGTGGTTTACTAATAACTTGGATGTAGTTTCCACCTATGTACAAGATCAGAACGAAGACTGCCTCTATTTAAATATCTATGTCCCAACCGAGGATGGTGAGTTAATAGCAGGCAAAACAGGGAGATCTTCTTATTTTCCTGTTCTACTTTCTAACAATATTAATTCACACGTACTGGTAGCACGCATGGCTTTCTCTGTTTGCATGCCAGCTTATTACATGTGTGCATGCTGCTTTTCTCTGTGAGCATTTGTCCTTGCTTTTTGATTGATTTATTTTTTTTTTTTTCCTTTCTGTCTACACTCATTTTTTTCCTCCCACAGCACGTGTATTTTTTTAGGTCAAAGTTGGTGCCTAATTCTCATTGCCACCCACTGACTTCTGGGAAGATGCATCAACATCTTTTCCATTGCATGTGCAGGCACAACAAGTTGAGAATCTTCCGCACCTAATAAAGCAGGTCATATTTAAGTTAGATAGTGGTGTTGCATGCTCCTACTGTCTGTGACGGAGCTCCATGTTATTTTCTAGTCTTCTATTCATTTTTCAGTCAAAAGAATATCCAAGGAATGTGCCAGAAAACCCGGCAAGAAAATTTGTAGAAAAGGAGGTATGTATAAAGTGGACAAAAAAAAAAAAAAAAATACGGGGGAGAGATCAAAACCTTGCAAAAGGAGAACGAATAATACAGGTGAAAGAGGCTGATTGCTGGTGCTGTGAACTGTTAGGGGCTGTCTTGTCCAGGTGGAGAGGTGTTTAAAGAGAGGACCATGTACAGCAGATGAGAAGATAACTGTTGTAAAGCCGGGACTCAGTTGCACCTGATCATCTCTCTCTCCCACTCTCTCCAGTGGCAGTGTTGGCAGCTTCTCTCTTGCCCTCGAGGTTCTGGGCAGTGTCTGTAGTGGCACGAGGGACAGGAGGTCGTGTGTGGATGCAGAGGAGGGAGCTCTGTGCCTGGGGACAGGCACTGCCACCACCGGAGTGGCTGCCACAGCCCACAGCTCTCCGTTCCACTACTAAGGCATAATGGCTGGGAAGTGTTACAGCAAAGCAGGGCTGAGCCCTGCACTGGCTTTCCCCAGGATACTCCCTGTTTTCTTGGAACAGTGTTAACTTCCCTGAAACGTAGATGTGAAACGTTTGGGGTTTTTTCGGGTTTTTTTTCCGTGCTTCTAAAAGTGAGTGTTGATTTCCTTTATTCTGTGATTACAGCTCTCTTTGTCAAGCCCAAAAACTCTTAATAGGGTTGTAGGGAGCTGTTAAAATATTGTGACATGGTACTTTGGGAACTAGGCTGCTTTTGGAAGCTTTGGAAACTTGGCTTCTCCCCTTTCCGTGTTAAATAGTATGGAAGAGTTTGCAGATTTCCTTGTGAATATTTGCAAATTCCTGAAGCAGTTGACATGCAAAAGAGAAGGTCTATTTTGGTACTGATCTAAAGGAGGCATTTGGTGCTAATTTTGAAGTACTAATTTTGTACTACTTTGCACGTTTGTTTTGCATCAAATCACTTTTCTTTATTGTTTTCTTTAAAGTAATGTGTTACCTTAGAGCTGGACTACATGGGAATTAGAATGCTTTTTGGGGTAAGCAAAGAGTACTGCAGACATGCACAGTTGCCTATTAGCTGTAATCCGTATTATTTTTATGCAGTTGTTTCAAAACAAATACATTTTAGGAAAGTTTATAGCAGAAATGTTTAGAGCTGGGCAAAATTCAGCTCTATAAACACTGTGTTAGGTTTTTAAGGCGGTGTCTAGGCTCTAAACGAAGGTGGCCTTGTTTCTAAGGCTTTAGCTCTTACAGCTCCAAACCGCGGGTTGCAGCTAGTCATTAATTAGTAATTGTTAATTGTAGTTGCTCAATGTATGCTTTTTTTAGATGTCTAAATCCACTGTCAGTGACTTTAAGCAATTTGTGTTTAAAGTGTCAGGCTTTGAGGCATCTTCTGTTTTCTGTTAGGGAATTTTTGCTCGGTGCTGTAAAAGTACAATTGTTTAAGCTGGATTCCCAAAGCTGGAAATGAAGATAATCAGGGTACTGTGAGCAACGTCACTTCTTCACACATCATTCAAGTTAGAATAACTGCTGTCATTTATATGCATTCAATTAATGTGCAGTGCTGCAGCAGTTATTACGCAGTTCATCAAGCGTGTGTAATTAGCTGAGCAACTTTCACTTCCTATCACCCAGACGCTGTATCACAAAGTCATAAATAAAGATGCAGATCCCCATCATTGTTCTCAGAGAGCATCTTTCATATGAGAGAGCATTTAAAAAAAAAAATCGGAAAAGTAGCAAAAGTAAAAGGAGGGGAGAGCCCAGTGGCTGAGAAAGTCATGCTTATTGTCCTGTGGGCCTGAAGGAGAATAAAGAGAGTTATTTGAAATTCTGTAGGTACCTTTCCACTTAGATTCATTGCACACACAGCACAATAAAAAGCCTACCTTTTGCTGTTGACAAGTGCAGGGAACTCCTGAATACCTTCAGCTGGGCACAGCTGAGGTATCTGTAGTAATCTCTGCTCTCTGGGTAACTCTCACTGAACTCGTCCATGCATAACCTGAGATTTATCCTGGGCTGGGATTGCCCCCACAGCCAGGGGCAAAAGGAGTCGTGTTGCAGGACAAAGTTGCAGTAGAGTCACAGCAACTGAGCAGCAGCCACAGCTTAGGAATGGCATCAGTTTTGTATCAAAAAGAAGAAAGGCCCAACATTCTCTCTTTTGCTGGATTTTTAGGTTGCAGTCGTTGTGTCACAGTTAGTGATGAAAATGATTGGAAAGAGAACATCTGGAAATCAGAGGCAGACTTTTACAACCATCTTTTTAATTCATAAAGGATATATAAGATCAAAGTGACTGAACCAGCAACCATATGCTATCATGACATATAGTTTGATTCTTTCTTACTACATGAAATAGATTGAATTAGATAAATAAATTAGTATTTATACTTAATTGTCAGCTGAGGGACATGGAAAAATTCAAAATTTTGAAGAACAGGGAGCAATATGGTTAAGATAGATGTAGAAATGAAAGGAGTTCTCTCCATGAGTCATGCTAGAGATGGTAATGAGCATTATATCCATGACCTCCTGTTGGGATTTGGATGTGCCCACAGCAGAGACTACAGAAATAGGCTGAAGCTGGGTGAAAAGAAATGAGACAATTCAGCATGTTTTTTGCTAAACATGGAGGCCTGTATTCCAGTTACTTGACCTTCAATTTACTGATTCGAAAATAAAGAAAGAGCATCGGGTTTTGTGTCTTTTTCTTCAGGTACAGGAAGGTCAGAGGCTGCTAATTCTGTTTTGGGTATGCACAAACCTGTGTTTGCAAGCACTCCTTTTGGAAATCAGTGCAAAGGCGTCTGATTAATTTTGTGTTACTTTTTTGAATCTAGTTTTTGTAACTCTAAATTGTAATAGGCCCTGGATTATATTGTAGGTAATACCATTTTACTGTTTGATACTAATTATATTGTTGATTATGTGGTATTTCCTGGATTTCCTGACAAACTTTTGCATCATTTCTAGGGATTAC
Source organism: Dicrurus megarhynchus (assembly GCA_013399195.1). NCBI lineage: Eukaryota > Metazoa > Chordata > Aves > Passeriformes > Dicruridae > Dicrurus > Dicrurus megarhynchus. Next base: position 1,670,678 of record VXAD01002609.1, on the reverse strand, counting down.
CTGAATAGTTTTCTACTGTTTGGCATTTCAGATCTCTAATTTACCTTGCAGTCAAAACACAAATATTTTACTTGTGGTCCAGAATGACAGGCTAACTCCTTATCTCTGAGGAGGGCAAGTGCATCCTGCTTTAGCTTCATACCTGTGGGGTTTTAATAGTCTATATTCATTTCTTTGCATTGCAACAGTTTGCACCAGGAATTTCCTAATTTAATCACAACTACGTAAAGAAAATTTGGAAAGGATCACTAATATGACCACTAAAAGAACGCCCAGGTGTTGTGTGCTCTGCACTTGGGGTGACAGTATGCTCTTTCTTAGGAACCTGTAGTAAAGGCTTCATATTGCCTGAAGGTGCCTCAAATGGGAAAATGTGGAGGTGTAGGTGGTAGATCCTCGATGTCATGGAGCCAGGCGCGTGCAGTTTTGAATAAATTAGTATTTGTAGGGGATTTAGGTGTAGAGTAAGGAAAGAAATCACTTGATCCTTACTTCTATGTTTAGGAATTTTCGGTGGCTCAGAGACTGCCTGATATCAGTGACTTCCCCACATGTGGATTCTGTTTCTTATTCTAGTCAGGGCAGTGAATAAATTTTAAATGCGAAGACTCATGATCTGAACTACCTCATTTGAGAGTGTAGGATTAGACAGCTCTATTAATATTTATGCCTCCTAATGGGCTACTTGATTTTCAGAGCAAAGCTCCCCACACTATACTTCCTTGGGTTATGGCTGTGGTTACTATGGACCCACAGAAGCAAATATACATACACACAAATATATTCATGGAACTGAAACACAAATCACACTGCTGTAATCTCATCCTGCTTTGATCTCCCTTTGTTTTCAATAGAGAATATGTTACATCAGTTCTATTTTGTAAGAGGCTCTGATAACCTTAGGGCTTTAAGCTTAGCAACGTGAAATATTCTTTGGAAGACTAAGCAGAAATTTCACCTGTTACCTTGTGTTTCTGTTGAGTGTTTGTTCCAATACTCCATTTAACTACTCTAGAACTGTTCACTTATCATCAAAATCTTTGAAAAGAAGAATTGATATAACTTGTGCAGTTCCTGTGGATTTCCTTAAATGAAGTTTTTTCTGTAAACCCATTTCAGCTCTGAAATCAACCAGAAAAGGACAAGCTGAGACCTTTAAAATGTGTATTTCCACTGGCAAAAGTTGCCAATCGATTATCAGATTTCTTTTTTTCTAAATATGTCATTTAGAAAATAATATCAAAGTAATGGAAGTGTAGATGGTAAATTGTCAAAAATTATTGAAGTATTCCTTTCTCCATGGCCATATGAGTGAAAAATATGGAATCTAAGGTGTGAGCCAGCATCACTGTAGACAGAGCTATGTCAAAATAAGTTATGTTGTCATTAGACTAAGAATATGCCTGTGCAGACCATTGCCAGGGCTCTGGGTCCCTTGGGAGTGAGTGCCAAACCTACAGAGCTGCCTTTGTGCATATTTTGGTGTATAGCAACCTTTTAAAAGGGTTTATGTCTTCATTAGACCACTTTGAAAATTCAGAACTAATTATTTGCCTGTAGTATACTTGTGTCAGTAGTTGCCTGCACACAGTTGAAGTTTCACCCCCATCTAGCCTTGCTGGCTCCTGGCTGTAGAGCCCTCATCCTCCTCTCCTGTGGTATCAGCAGCCCCAAATGTAGCCCATAATCCTGAACTCCACTGCTACTCACCAAGACACCACGATTGTTCTATTTTTCTGTTCCTTTTCCAAGCCCTGTTTTTCATTCCTCAGCTACCACTGCAGCATTTCCTATTATACTGGTAATACGTGGAAGGAGATAATGAAGCAAACATTGTCTTGTACAGACCTTTTCATCCTTTCACTATCTAAAGCTGTTAGTGTCAGTTAGCAGCATTTTTCACAGATGTGCAGTAGGTTTATGTCATATTTGATATAAAATGCTTAAAACTCTGATGTACTTTCTCCAGCCCTCTTTCTGGGTGAGCCAGTGCTTGACAATAGAAGACTTTGCAGACTGTATTTTAAGACTCCAGTCACCCTAAATGCCATCAGCACTGGTCACAGTCCCCTGTAAATGTCTGGTTGTTCGGGCTCTGGGCTCTTGCTGACCACACAGTCATTGTGCTGTCACTGCTTTGTTCATATACCTTGACAGTGCTTATAGCTCTAACAGGTCTTAAATTCTGATCTAATTCCATTCCTTGTCCATTATTTTACTGCTTGCTTTTCATTTTCTGCATCCTCCCCCACACAGGCTCTAAAATAGTACTGCTACCCTGATAATGCTAAGTCGGATAAAACTGGTTTGTGCTTCTTCCCCCAGCCTTTGTTGGCTTGGGCTGGTTTTACTCAGTAAACATCTGTGAGACAGTTTTCCTTTCAATCTGTTAGTTTCTAATTTATCATTTAAAGCCAGAATGGACAAATCTTATAAAAAATAACTACATAAGTGTATTTGTACATTTTTAGGAGGAACATTTGAGTAACTAGTATGGCTCTTGGATAACTTATTTTCTACTTGTTTTCTCCCCCCTGTATTGTAGTATTATTCCTTTGCTCTCCTCTGTGTTAATGCTCTTCATCTCTTTTTTTCCTTATAATGCACATGGATACAAACATTTTTAGTAGTATTGGGATATTTTTTTAAGCTTGAAATACGATGCTTACATATGTCAAACCATTCTTAAGGATCATCTCACAGTGTTAATAATCTGCTTATAACTTGAATATTGCTCCAGTAAAATTTCTTTTTCTTTTTTTTCTCAAATTCTTTTCACTCATAATTCTTTAGCCTTCTTCATTTTTACTTACTGTATGATGTCAAATTTACATGTCTTCTCCACTTTGATATGTATGGTATTAATAATTATACTCAGCATTCAGAAATCAACTGCTTTAATGAGCTTACCATAAATGAGATTTGTTTTTGGGATATCAAACCATTTCCTTCTGTTTTAATATTAATATTTCTTATTTTACTTTCTCATGCTTGTAATAATGAGATTTATCCAAAGAAGGAGCAGCACTGAACAATGCAAGGCTAAAGGAAGTGGGACAAAGCTGACTTTCAGCCATGTTCGCACCTATATTCCAACACAGTGCAGGGACCAGAGTGATCTCTGGCTGTAAGTGGAGCTTCCTCAGGGCTGCTCTTGCAGAAATTGCAAGACACATGGAAATGGCATAGTCCAGGTGCTGCAGCTGATTTCCCCTTCCAGAGTTTTGCCAAAGTGTTTTGGAACATTTCAGCAGCAGCAGTAAATCATGTTGCTAATTCCTCTGCTGTGGGAATTCTGTTAATATCCCTTGGTGCTATCACAGCAGGAATCAATCGGCCCTGGCAGAGTTTTGTACGTGCTTTTTATGAGGGTGGGTTTTGACTTTCCTATTCATACTAAGAGAACAGTAAGCACACAACAAGTTTAGTCATAGGAGTATGTTTGAAGAGAGAGAAAATTCCCTGGCTGATCTGTTTTTTTCAGCTGATGAGGCTCTGTCGGTAGTTCCTTTATTGAAATATCATTGCCCTGCAGACAATGCATCTTCTGCTGGGGGTTGTGTTAATGGGGGTATAACCAGTGGGTTTGACCAAAAAAACACGTTTTGGAGGAAACCAGCAGGACAGTTTGTATGTTGTCATAGGCACTATTTACATCTTCCTGCTCTCAGTCATTTACAATTCAGTGTCTTGTGAGATGCTGAGCTCCCCTAGAATCTGTAGGTTTGGGCTACATTAATGCCAGTGGATCAGGCCCTGCAGAGGCAAAGTATTGAGGTCTCTTGTTATGATTTAATATTTAAGTAGTTTTTTAATTCTTATTTTGTAATCTGTTGAAAATCATATGTACAGTATACATAGAGAGATAATTTAGTAAGGCAGAAACAACAGGAGAGAGGCAGCCAATTATTATTTGTGTTTGTTTTCTGAAAAGCTTCCATTTGTTAAATTCCCCCTTTTTGTAAAGGCCTTCTTTAATTATTAGCTGAAAATCAGGTATTTATGTAATTACCATAATTATATCTACACATCTAGTGTACTTGCAATTATTTCATTAAAAATTGTAATTATTATACAATTATAGGGGATAATGATGCCCTTGTAGCATATTGCAGAAGCCCTAATTAAATGGTGGCATAAATGAATTGGAAGAGATTTTGAAGTTTTGAATATTGTTTTATCAGAAATATCAGAAGTGATTCATCCACATTATGAACTGGCAGTAAAACCCCTGCAAAAGTTATTTTGAGAAAATATTTCACAAAGCTCACGGATAAAGATTTGTCTCCATTGCCTTCGTCTTTACTTTCTGTTCTCCATATTCTTGCACCTAAAAGCTGTCTGCAGATTTGTAATGGAAAGGTGCATTGTGTAGGAAGCAGATTGCACAGCTTGCTGAATGTTTCTAGAAGGCTCAGCCCAGAGCAAGCACAGTTCGTACTTAGACATCCTTCTTCTAAACAGAGGCAGAAACTTACCCAACAGTTGGCTGAAGATGATGAAAAACTCCACTAAATATAAGGAGGTTTTTACTATGTGCTGAGATTCAATGTTCTGCCTATATATTGGAGTGTCCAAATTTTGCATGTCCAGGTGTTGGGGAAAGAGGAAGAAAAATGCTCTTGTAGTACAGATCCTTGGGATGCTCCAGGCACAGGAGATGGACTAAGCAGTGTGGATACAGAGGAAACCTGTGGAGCATCTCCATTTCTCTCCAGCAGAGTGGGTGGGGAATAACTGGCAAGGATAACATATGCCAGAATCTACCAAAACCTCAGGATCACAGATTTCTCACCCTTTTTTTGTGTCAACCTTCTGTAGCGTACAGATGATCTCTCTTCTCTTCCTTCAGCTAATTTTGGAAGCCATTAAAAATGGCAGCAAGAGATACACAGTTTTTAAGCTTGTTTTTTCGTTCCGTGTTTCACATCTGACACCGTGGGTCGTTCACTGACGAGCGCACAGCCCTGACCCTGCGGCAGGAGCGGCAACGATGAGCCCCCCTTACCTCGTCACCCGCCTCGGCTCTGCTGGGGACAGCACCCCACTGATGCTCGGGGTGCTTGGAGCCGTGCCCAAACCAGCTGGGGGGGCTCCCATTCCCATCTTCCCTCCCACCTACCAGCTGGGCTCCTCCTCCAGCCCTTGCTCCCGGTTTGGCAGGGGAATGACTCACGCACATTCTCCCCGCTTACTTTAGATGCAGTCGGGCAGGTTAGACAAACCTCCTGTTTAATTCACTTCGTTCACCTCAGCTCGGTTTTGCTCAAGCCTGGTTAAGAAGGGTTTGCAGGGTCTGCTCTAATGCAGAATTTTAAACTCCCACAAAAAGATGGGAGCGAAGCTCTGAGAAACAGGGGAGCCTGGATCAGCAATAATGTCTTGCCATGCCCTAAGCTGAAGAAAGACCATCCATCCACGGCCTGGAGAAGAGCTCCCTGTTTATCCTACCTTGTCAGGCTGCCATGATTTTCTCATATTTTTGGGGTGTTTTCCTGAGGACTTGCTGCCCTTTAACCCAAGTTTTGCACCACTGTTGTTATCAACCTCCCTACAATGCCCTTGCAGGGATTTTTAAAATTTTCTGCCAACATTTCTCTTTGTTTTTAATTTAGGTTTTTTTAGTATATGATTTTTAATATAGTGAAGAGGCAAACAGAACAGAACCAGCTGCCTGTAGCTGACCCAGTGAGAACTCAGTTTCTGAGAATCCTCATTGCTAAAGCAAAAGTCTTAATGAGATGGACCTGGTGGTAAGGGAATATGAAACATGCATTTATCTACGTATATAGGTACATCCAACAGTCATAATCAGATTTGAAAGCTCAAAGGAAAGCTAGTGCAATTTTTCTTACTTGGTTGCAAAATTGATATTGACTCATATTTTTTCATACTTATTTTAAAGTCTCAGAAAGAACTTGGACTTTTTTTTAGAAAATATGAACTTAGTAGCTGAAGGCCATATCTAAGATACTTATGTGGGACAAACAGAAGATTTTGCACATTTACTGACCTCAAGACTGTTTTTATTAATTAGATTTTCTGTGCTCTATACAGTACTTTGGATCCATGAAATATTGCTGTATATGGCTGTGGGAGAGGCAGGTTTATTTTGTGAAATTTCACAAGAAATCCCGCCGTAAACCTAGATTTTAAAATCTTAATCCTTCCCTGTTTCTCTCTGATTCTAAACACAGATGAAGTAGCTCTCCATATGAATCAATTAATATGTGCTATGTGGAACAGGAGAGAGAATTAAGTTTGTTTTCTACACTTGTCAGTCATTAACTGAGCCATGGGTTAATGAAAAATGGATTGCTTTTGCTCGAAACAATAACTTCTGAAACAACAAATAATTGTTATACTTAAGAGCCAAAGCACCTGTGGTCTCTTTTAGATGGAGTCTCCATAGAAGAGGTCTGACACAAAGGAAGAAAGAAAAGATGCATTGATTGTTTTTTTTCTTTAAAGAGCCACGAAACCCTTGATTAACTGCAATTCTTGCTGCGATGCATTTGCAGTTCAAGTCCTGAAGGTGTTACCTGGCCAGAAGCACATTATGGCACAGGATCATGCGAAATGGGTGCTGGAGTTTTACAGAGACACAGATGATTGCTGAAGAGCTCCCGGTGAAAGCCCACGTTCCACCCTGAATTTGGGCCTGTCGGTGCAAACCCCTCACACCCCATTCTGTGTGCACTCCATTCCGTGCTGTTCACAAGTGGCAGAGGGTGTTGCCCCTCAGACTGAGACGGTCATGTGCTTGTGACAGGCTGGTTTTGTCTCTCCTCCTGACGCCTTTGAAAGATGGCTGCTGAGATGTGCTCAGGCATGAGAGGGACGTTCCCCCGCTGAGGTGAGCTGGGAGACAGATGATGAGCTGAGAGCAGCAAGGAAAGGGATCTGACAGCAAAGGAGGCTCCTGACACACACGTTGAAGCAGGTGTACACTGCCAGGCACTGTGCAAACCGAGCACAGAAATAGCATTAAAAGGCTCTTCCCCTTTAGGCAAAATGAGGCGAAGAAGAAGGCAGCGCACAATTCCACCCTGCAGTTTTTAGTGGCAGAAACTATTTTTCTCTCCAGAGTTTGCTAACGTATATTAGTTGCTGTTTTTCTGCCCAGAGCTTTAACATATTCAACTACAAGCTAGTTTGGCTAGGTATCAGCACAACAAACAAGCAGCAGTCAAACAAGAGAGGAAGAAACAAATAACTTCTCAGAAATGCTCCATATACCTTCCATGCCTGATATTCACACTGTGCCAGTGGCCTGGCTGTCACCCCTCTTCCCAGCACCTCTGTTAGAGGACATATCACAAAATAGGTTTAACCTAAGGTAGAGCAAAAGCTAGTGCTTAATTTTGCTTGATTAAAAATAGATAAACTCAGCAGTAAGTCAGAATTTGGCCTGTTGTTTGAATTATGAATATTCTTCTAACTGCTGTCACTTCCTTAAAGAAATACAGAGGTTTCCTTGAATTTTAAGTGACTTTGGATTGAAATTCTCTGTGAGTGATTATCTGGCTCAGTGAATACTGTTGTTATCATTAGCAATTTTGGGTGTTAACCTTTTCACTGCTAAAATCTCTGAGTGCTGTGTGACATTGTCCCGGCTCTTGGGAAATAGAAAGGTTAAGAAGTAATTTTAATGCATTCAGGAAATGTCATAATTTTTAGGCTGATGAAGGGCTAGCCTGGAAGAGAACAAAGAACCCATAATAATAATTACATTTACTTTGTGCTTGCGAAGAAGGCAGTGTGAAGGAGAGCGGGCCACAGACATAGCTCATTTTTGGTTCTGCCCCCATTAGTTATGTCACATTCCTGCTTTCCTTCTCTATCCCCAGAAACAGGCTCTTTAAACGAGGCTTGGTTGCCGAGGGATGATTTGACACAAGGCCAAATGTACCTTTCCAGTGATTCTGGACCTCAGTAGCCTTTTCTCTTTCCCTCCCTCCTCCCCTGGCTAAGCAGCATCTGGCCCTCTCCCTCTGCTGAACTTGTGTGACTCTGTTTCAAGTATAGATTTAGTTATTAAATCTGGAGATAAAGTATGGATCTGTTCCACTAATCAGATACTACAGTGATTAGAGCCATAGAAGTACTTGGAGAGATCAATTAGATGAAATTATCAAATCATTATAAGCAAACTCTTAAAGACAAAGCAATAGAAAGTAATTTTGTGTCACTATTTCTTCAGAGAATATTTATATTCCCTTATTGTTTGTTTGCATTTGTTTTCTTTGTGTGTGCTAAGATCACAGCGGCACCAAACCTCACACTCAGAGCTGGGCTGGAGGACAAAATGAACCAATTCTGCAGTAAAGCTCTCTCTATGATGCTGCTCATAGGCTAAAACACGTTATTGCTTGTACTTTGGGTGAAAAAAATTACATCCACGTGAAAATCTTACTTTATAAAGCAATTGGGCAGTTTCTTGGGGGAGCTCGTTTCAGATCCCTGGGGTTAGGCAGAAAGCATTCTGCTCTCTCACCAGCCTTTTATCTCCCTCATCCCATTCTGTATTTATTATTTTGACTGCGTAATCTTATTTTGAATGCTTTTATTGCGTAAACCCAGTGTTATGAACCAGCACCGGCTAATTCAGATAAAGGTTTGTGATTCATTCTTTAGTAGCTCATTTTCTGGGCTCCTCTGAAAATGGTTTTCTAGTGTATAACAGCCATTTGTGTCACTCCTAAGCACTGAAGTTGTGTTTTCAACAGTCTGCAGTGTCATCTTCTTAACATATATATATAAGCTTTTCTTTATTAATCTATATTTTAGTAACTACTCCAGCTAATGCTAATATACTGCTTTCATGAGAGAATTGGCAGAATAGTATACATCAAAGGCAACAATTAGTGTATTTTCATTTGACTTTTTCAGCCTATTAGGTTGTTAAATTTTGCATAGAAAATCATTAGCATGTTTAATTTGGGAAGGAAGCTCTTGGAAGGGGAGTTGTGGATGTAAATCAATGGGCGAGGAGGCTTTCGTAAAACAGCAGCTACAGCTCTGAAATGTCATGAAATATTTTCCCATATTATTAACTGTAAATGCATAGAGATGAAAAAACTGCAGGATTATCACTGGCTTAGGAGTTAACAAAGAAGCTTCTGATGGTTCTGTCTAATATTAAAATCTGGAGCAAGATTGTATCACATCCTTTTCTTGCTGAATACTGCCATAGAAGTACAGGTTTGGAATTTCAAAATACCTGCTCTTTTCTCAGTGAAGGTGAAGGACATCTGAATCAGGCTTGACATGATATAGTTCATTATTTGGTTTTTTCCCCTCCCTAAAACCAGTTGAAGAACTGTTGCATTGCAAGTGATGTGCAGCTGTTACGAATGTTGTTTACAACTTCAGAATTAGCTGAAGTCGAAGAAGTGTCAGAAAAAACTCTGAAGTGCCTTTTCTCCCATCTCTTCTGGGAGTTTGGCAATTCAGAAGCCGTTGTCTGGCATTTAAATACATTCAAAAAGGTTTGGATTTTGACCAATTAAAGTCAAAGAAGAAAGGTCAGAAATCAACGCCAAAATAGAATTGAATATTCCCTCAGACAGCAGCTAATCAGGGCTTTTGTGTGGCCTGCTGTGCCAATATCTATTCAGAGGCTGGTCATTATGTCTCTGTTCTAGGAGAATGATAATTTTGGAGTCTTCACTGCCCTAAAATCAAGCAATTTACTGCCCTTTTTTTCCTATGTTTTTGTGATGTTCTGCCTGATAAACATTCAGTACTAGACAAAAGTGGGTTCTGGTTTTGTCCTGGCATTTTCAGGTTCAAATTTCTTTAAGTGCCGAAGAACTTGATTGCCTTCATAAACCAGGAAATTTAGCAGCAAAACTGACATAAGCATCAGGATTACATTATTGATTGTTTGGAAGACACAAAAATCCATACAGTCTTTTGCATTGTGCTCCAGTGCAAAGTACCTGGACCCATGTGCACTCAGTGGGCAAATTCGTGACTACAGAAAAGTCAACCATGAAATTCAAATCAAGTTTTACAAGATCAGGCCCAAATTCCCATTTTTAAAATATGAACAGACATAAGCTTAGAGACATATGCAGGGAATTTGAATGTTTGGTAGATTTTTGGAGAAATTTGCCTGAGATACATGAATATCTTTTCACTTTGTTGCTTTTTTCTCCATTCTAATTTTCTAGAAATAATTTCACATCTATCCCATATCATAGCTTCTCCTATAATAACAAATCTCTTTTACCTTTTCTTCTGTACTGTTTTGTTTTTTCTGTTTCTTGCTCTCATAGTCTTACTGTGTCTTATTTGTCTTTATTTTATGTTTTCACTTGCTTTTTTTTTTTTCATTTTAGAAGCATTTACTGCCTCTTTAGGGCTGCAAAACCATGAGCTAATATTTACTATTACATACCCTTTATTTTTTTCCCTTTCCACTGAAGATGGAAAAATCAGGACAGAAGAGTGGACTTCTGCAAACTCATACACACAGAGGGAGAGAGACTGAATATCGTTGTAGAGCTGAAATTAAAACATCCCATTCTTTTTATTGCAGATTATTTTTGGGGGCTGGTCTGTTTGTAATGCTCCTGGGACACTTTTTTGTTTCATGTAGCTGAAGCAATGCTTCTTTCCTTTAATTCCTGCACAACTTAATCTCGATCTTTCCTAAGTGCGAGTATTTGTCAGTCAGTTACCCCCCCACGGGGGTGCGAATCACGTCTAATCTTAGCCCATGAAATATTTGCTGCCTCCCACTTGTCTTGCAGCCTTACAGCCTCCAAATAGGGGAAAAAGAAAGGGCTGCTGCAGCTTTCATTAATTATTTAAGTGCTGTTATCAAACATTCCTAGAGTGCCGTAAATTTACAGGCTTTAGTACAAACTTGGAGAAAGCAAGTTCCTTGCTCTGGAGAATTTACAGGGAAGGAAAGACAAGAGAGGTGAAGATATAAAGCCAGTGGATGTAGTGAAGTAGTGCAGAACACAGGAGTTTTGATAAGAAGGGATTGCCACAATCCATGGCGTGAGGGAGAGGAGAGCAGGAGCGCTGGGTGCGTGCACAGAGAGCCCGAAGAGGAGAAGGCGGCAGCAGTAAAAGCCAGTAACAAATAACGCACAGGGATTACAAGGAAAGAAAAAGGATTGACCTGATTTGTGTGTTTACCACTCAGCATCTTAGTGGTGCTCTTTCAGCTCCCGAATGTAATCGTTGGGCTCAACGGGAGGCAGAGGAAGTTTCAAATGCAGACCAACGTGGTCGAGCGGATCTCTGTTCCCACCACGGGGACTTGATGTGTGAGCTGGTTAGTGACTCCAAAAGACACATGAACAGTGGGAAATGGCCCCTTCAGAGGGATTAGTGACACACTCAGCCCCCAGCACAGGGCTGTCTTTGGGCCACTGCAATTATGTCCCTCTCAGAGGCAAAGAGCTGCATCAGCTGCCCACTGAAGCTGGTTTTTAAGCTCAGTCTGCATCCTCAGGTAGAGCCAGCACAATTTTCTCCTTGTTTTTCTAATATGGTTTTATTTTTAGATGCATGAAAGGATGAGCACAAAGAGTACCAGTCTGTTTGAACAACACAGGGTAACCGGAGGTGAATAGGCAAGACTGAGCTCACAGAAACCCACAGATCCTGATGATATTTCCCAGTGACTTTGTTATGTTCCTATGTCTTGTGTGGCAGTGTTCATTGTGTGGCAGTGTGCCATTGCCCCACGTGGTGCAACTGCTGCTGTGGAGATCCCTTGAAATAATGGAATATTAAAAGGTGTAATCTGTGATGGAACTATCAGGCACCACATAAAAAAAGACATGTTTAACTACAGATTTTTTCCTAGAAAAAAAACCATGTGTCTTGGTGCCATACTGTCACACCTTGTTCTGCTCAGTGCAAAGGGCTGACCACATGTTTGGGCACTGCTTCTTTTCTGATCAAATGCTGTTCATTGCACCGAAATGCTGCAGAGTATATTCAGATACTCAATCCATGTGTGTTTAAGGCCCTCACTTAAACATGTTCCTGTGGAGAACAGTTGTGGAACCTGGGGTTTATCCAGGGATAGCTGAAGGCAGATGTTGATTTAAAGGCTTGCCTGGTGGGAGCATTGCCATTCACTGTATAGGAGCAGGATTTGTCCCATAGTTTGCTGAAACTGGAAGGATGACTCCTGGGGACCACGAAAGAGGTTTAAAGTGGTTGTAAAATGTCTGTGAGTCTGGCTATAATGTTACTATAAAATAGGCATAATTGTAGTCACTGCATGAATTCTGAGCAAGACAAAGACATGTATGGTCATGTACTTTTACCCTGAGCTAAAAAAGATTTTTCTTTTGGCCTTCTCTACTTGTAGCTGCATTTATTTGCTTGTTTACTGTAACTTTTTTTCACTAACTTGAAGAGGGAATACTTAAGAAGAGCAAGATATATATGTCTAAGCCTGTGGACAAAAATATCAGCCAAAAGCTCTACATGAATGAATACATAATTGGCAACTTGTACTTGTCTGTTATAACAAAATAGCATTAAAGAACAGAACATTGACTGTAATGTAAGTTGCAGTTACTTCCCTGCCAGGGCAGCAATCCTCTTGAGGCTGTCATCTATTGCAACTTGAGTGATTGCTAATTGCTTTTATGAAAGCACCAGCTTCAATTATATTTTTAGTGTGTCACCTGTACAGCTTTATATTTGCATCTATTTAGAAAGGCGTTCATGCAAAGCTGAAAAAATTAGGAAGCAATCTACAAACCTGAGGTTCACGTTTGAATTGCAGCATTGAACACACTGAAGGCACAGAACAAACCGTGGTGTGCCGATCACACTTCCCGTATGGAAAAGCAGGAAAAATGCGGTGTTTTGCTGCCTGCCCACACCTCCTGTTGGTCTGAGTTTGCACCTGGCTCCACTGAAGTGCTGCTCCACCCTGATGTCCCTGACAACTGACTACTGAAAGTGGAGAGGGTCTTAACAACACATCCGGGGATCACAGAATCATGGAATGGTTTGGGTGGGAAGGGACCTTTGAGATCACCCAGTCCAGACCTTCCACTATCCCAGGTTGCTTCAAGCCCTGTCCAAGCTGGCCTTGGACACTTCCAGGAATGGGGCAGCCAGAGCTTCTCTGGGCACCCTGTGCCAGGGCCTCACTGTAAAAAAACTTCCTTAAATCTTCACCTTGAGCTTTGCAACACTTTGGATTTGGATCCGGACTGTCTGGCTTGAGCCAATGCCTCCTTCAAAGAAGAGATAATTAAAATGGCTTGTATGTCTTTCTTGGAGTCATCATGTCATTTGTTCTGGCAGCAGATGTGACAAAATGATTGCACTTACTTTAAGTTTTCTATGTTATCTTAATGGCCCAGAAATTTTTTAAAGGAGGTTTAGAGTGTGTGGCACACGACGACAACTGCATTAACGCCAGTGTTTCTAGGAGCATGGCTTTGCAATATCCCTACTCGTTTTATGGTCTGTGCTAGGCAGGCTTGAACTGCTTTATCATTTTGCTCTCTTTTAGTGAATCAGAGTAATTCCTCACAGTAATAAAGCAGAGACCTGAATTAGCAAAAATCTGATCCCTAAGTGACCTTATCTTGCTGCCAGTCTGATGTAATCCAGATCCTGATGTGATCCTGCCCTCCTTTCATGTGAATAGTGAAAAAGCACTCCCTCTCATTGACTAAAAAACTAAGTTTTCTGTGGGGGAAAAAAAAAAAAGAAAGAAAATATCTTTCAGGCATTTTTCATATTTGAAATATGTTCTATTGGGTTCCACAATCAAAATTGCTTGAAATTTTTAAATTGAATATATTACTGATATACTACTGATGTATTTACTCTGTATTCTTGGGTATATCTGTGTCTTTGTTTGTGGGAGAATTATTCTCCAAGTGCAGCACAGCAGCTGAAAATGCTGGTACCACTTCAGGAGGCAGATGTAGGTTTTCTTTCTCTCTTTTTTATTTCTTCCTAAGCAGGGAGAAAGAAATTGTATTATATATTTTTAACGAAATGGTATTCAGATTAAATAATTATAAGACAGTGTTGTAGTAACCTCCTGATTACTTTGTGCCTGAGAGTTAGCTGTGTAGTAGCTGAAATCATTGATGAAATGATGATACAGAAAATACATGTTGTTTGTTAAAGAACCATTGCTAGATGAAATTCAGATGAATTTTTAGGCTTTGTAATTCAAAACAATCTAAAAATAATAAACAAGACTACATTTTTATGGATTTTCAATCCTATTAATATTTATTAAGCTCCAATTCTTTGGGTTTCTGTGTCTCAGATAGTCTGTCATGAAGTAACACAGGCTCGTCTGAGATGAAAATTAACTTGGACCCAACTGAAATCAAAGTGAACCGATTTCTTTATTTTCATTCCTCAGACTGACAGAACTGCATAAAGCAGAAAAGCCAGAAAAACATAATAATTAGACTTGAAAAGTCCTTGCTACTCTATACATCATGGATCATTTTGGGAATAAAGATGTGCAAAGTTCTTAGAAAAAAAAAAAAAGAAAGGCAAAGAGCCATATTTAATCTTGTATTGCTATTAAAATTTAACAGCAACGCAGCATTGAGGATTACAATCCAGGTTTCCAAAGAGCTGCTGCCATGTTGTGTCAGTCTTCTTGTCCATATCCTCTGTGCTGTTCTGGACTGTAGTATATGGAACTCCAGATTTTCCAGGGAAAACCATCCTCTCCTCTGTGATCTGCAGGGAAGGCATAATTGGTGGTGTTTTACCAGCAGTGATGGCAACAGGTATTTTGTATCAACACAAAGGCATTCTCTATTGACTGACTAGATTTACAGATCACTATACTTGTGTCTTTTAGTGGTTTTATTACAGTAACTTGGGATATGGTGGCTGAAGTACTAAATATAAATATTAAAAATTAATTACACATATAATTTGAAAAAGAGAGAAAAAAGGAGCCACGATTTTCTCTATGTGTGTAAAAACTGTTAAAAGGTGTGGAAATCTAATCTTTAGTTTTGCTTATTTTGCACAAAGGGGAATATTTGATTTAGCTAATCACAAATATTTTAGGGGTCAGGAAAAAATACTTCCATTATCTACACTGGGATCCTACCTTTAAGTAAGAAAATAGGGCTTCATTTGTCTAAAATATTTTGTTGTTCTTAGTATTCTTCCTTTTGGAAATTAAATTTGACTCTCTACCTCTGAGTAGATAAAATTTGTCTTTTTCTTGCTGTAGGCCACATTTCTAATGTGAAAAACAACAAGAGGAGCTTGTGAACTTTGAAACAGTTCTGAAAACAAAAGCAAACTTTTTTCACATATAGAAAAGAAGAAAAAGAGCATAGCCTCTTCTTTTCTTCTCCTCTACAGATCATATTTGAAATGACTTTGCCTCTTCATATTTCCTTTTAGACTGAAAATTTTGGTCATAAATCAGAATTAATGTTGGGGCAGAAACAGTGCAAAAAACCAGTTGTCATTAAAAGTGGAAAATCCAAGAGTACCTTGGGCATAGGGAGCAGCAAACTGTGGTGTAAAGTTGAAGACTGGAGTGGGAAGCAGCTTCCTTCTTTGAACAATAACCATAAATATTTGTGCTTCCCAAACAATTGAAAATTTGTGATACACAACAGCCATGGAACATCCTGCGTTGATACTGTAGAGCGATATTTTTATTTAAAACCATTTTTTTAAACAACACCTGAAATCCTAGAGTGCTTTGTGGGGTAGTTTTAACTCGTGGCAGGTCAGGAACATCTCCTCCCATTGCACCACCAAGTGCCAGCTGGTCCCACGTGGCGTGCATGGCTCCTGTGATGGCTCTCAGCTTCTCCCCAGGTTTATTACAGGTGCTGACAGTAGGGATTCCTGCAGCAGCCTTGCTTTACCCATTTCCTTGTTTTCCTTATTTCTTGATTCCATTTTGAGCGATTAAAACCATCCAGTGTGGCTGGATTTTGTGGGACAGCTCGGTGGAGACCTTGGTGCTGTTTGCCAAGAGAAGGCAGATCTGCACTATTTTTTCTTGTAAAAAAAGTTGTGGCAGCTGTTTTCTGGAGGATCCAGGTTCCCCCTTGCTCCAAAGTAGGCGTGGGGTAGATGGGAGCAGGTAATTATATGACTGCAGATTGTTTCATAAGGCATTTGCATAAGGAGCCAAATTAGGTTAGTTTAACTTAATTCTGGTGTTTCCTAACCTCCCGGTCTTTGACTCAGCAATCTTAATGTTATTTTAATGCAGTTTCTGGAGATTAATACAGACAAAGAGTCCCCGTAGGTCCTATAAATCTGATAAGCACATGGAAAATCTAACAGGAGATATTTCTGAGACAGAAAAGGAAAATGCTTGTTCACATGGAAATGGTGGCTTTCAGAAAAACTCCTGTAAACCACTGCAAAAAGAGAGTGAAATCTTCATCCCTTTGAAATCAAAGGGATTTACTTGAGAGTTTATGTGATTAGCACAGAAAAGATATCTGCTGTAAAAGGACCAGAAGGATTTTTTAAAAAAGCCTTTAAAGTGATGTAGTAAACTATTAAATTCTGTAGATTTCTTAGTAGTGTTTTGTAGGATCCATCATGTTTCTCACTGCAGAAACTCAGTTTCTAAATATGCTGATTTGCATTATTTTTACTCCAAAGGTAAAATCTAGGCTGTTTCTTTCCAAAAAATTCCATAATTTTCCTGTGTTAGCTGTTGCCTGAATGGTTCTGCATGTTCACTTAAATTCTGGGTGGTGTACTGGGGGGAGCTCTGTAATTTCCTTACAGATTATATTAACATTGGATTAAGAAAACCACAATAAGAATTATCTGCTTGATCTTCCACAATTAAGCATTAGTCTGGTATAAAGCTTTAAGGTATCAGACAGTACAGCAGCCCAAATTCTAATTAGCATTGTAGCTAATGCATATTTTGGTGCTCATGTGACATAAACATGCCAAGGGCCATAATACCTGTATTATTTTAATGCTTGTGGGATTTTATTGTGATGTTAATTATATATCAGGATGACAAGAGTTATGCAGATGTTATTCATATTAATTAAAGGAAAATACACTAAAAAATTGACTTTTTCCTCCCTTATGAGAATAGAAAATTGGAAAATAGTTGGTGTTCTCACCTTGCCCTGTATTTGAGATTTGAGAAAAAAATACATTCAGATACTTTCATTTGCCTCTTTCCCAAATTTTTGGCATCACCTTTGCAAGGTGTTTTCAGCAATCACAAAGCTTAGAAATATAAAAGCTGAAATTTTCATGTAGCTTGGGCTTCGGGAGGCTTGAAAAATGACATGAAATATAGTGAGGGCTGTGATTTACAAACAAATATGTCCTGAGCATTAGCGTGACAGTGATAATCTGTCACTGCAAGGGTACAGCCTGCACTTCTCCCCAGCCCATGATGGCCCTTGGGTTTCTTCCAGCTTTTTGGGATGGCACAGAAGGGAAAGTGCATGCACTTTTCTCCCAGAGATTTTTAAGTGGATCATTACACTTTCAGGAGTCTCTGGCCTGGAGCAGGGACACCCCTGTTAAAGGGAGGTGTGACTGCGTGAGCCCATGTGTGGACAGGTTTATAGCAGTGAATACTTCTCTCTCAACTTAGCCAGAGAAGGAGTTGCTCATATTGCAGGTTCTATTAGGCAGGAATCCCCCTTTGGCTGTAAAATCTCCATCCCTTCCTCCTCTCACTCCCCTTCTTCCCTTCCCCTCAGCAAAAAGCACATCCTACGGCAGCAGAACCAGCAGCGCCACTTCAACCACAGACCTGCATGAGAGAGAAAGGAGGTTAAAAGTCCTTAAAACATATGGCAAGCTTGGGCTTAACAGGAAGTAGGTGGCAATCTCCACAGGGATGCAGCATGGTTTTTTGAAGCATTTGTCTCCCAAATACCTTTTTATGATTTTTCCAGCACAGGCAGGCAGTAAGGGAGTGTAACTAGGATATAGGCTGCAGCGTAATAGGCGCCTTCTGCAAATGTGACAGTGATGAGTTTGACGAAAGAGGAGGTGGCAACCAAAACAAAGACAAAAAGTGCTGGAAGGGCTATGTAGAAATTAAATGGAGGTGCCGTTTAGGGTATTGCTGTAGAGCCTGCTGATACTGTTTACCTCCCTGCTGAGGTCGAAATCTTTCTCCGCTAAAAGCCTTCATAAGAACACTGAGGATATGCCTGTGCAGCAGTGTATTACAGGACACACATCTGAGAGGAAAACTGTTAAAGCCATCCTTAGTTTTATTGAATTATTGCTTCCCTGAGAAAAAATACATTTTAAGAAAACCCCAGCTGTTAAACTCAGCGCTTTTTGAGTGAGTGTGTTTACTTCAGCGTGGCATTTAAACTCAGTTTATCCCAAAATCAAACAGCAAAAGCTACAGCACTGGATGCAAGAAACAAATTTACAGATCTGGGTTAGTTCTCCTGCATGAGCTGGCTTTGAGGGCACTTTCTTCAGTGCGAAGAGAGCAGCTGTGGCTGACCCTGCGAGTGGTTGGACTGAGGGAGAAGCAGGGGGGCTCTGCGGTGGTTCCCACCCCGCACGGCCACGGTGCATTTCAGGGAGGATGCTGAGCTCTCCAGGGCTGGCAGAGCACCACAGGGGCACTGGGCTCAGGCCAAATGACAGGTTAGAGATGGCTGAGTAGCTTGTTTACATCTCTTGCCTCCCTTCTCCTACCCCTCCCTCCCCATTCCCTCTCTGAAGCGCCTCTTATTGGTGCCGAGGCAGGATCAGAGAGCCTGGAGCATCCAGTGGCAGTTCACAGAGCACTGTGGCAATTAGTTATTCTTTCATTACACAAAAATGAAGGGCTCCCATTTCCCTACACTCTGTCCGTACGCAGCGTCTGTTTCTCAGGATAAAAAGAGGTAGAAAATGGAGTGTGTGCCTGTAAATAAGTAGGTAGAAATTTCCACCATTGTCTGGAAGCCGTCACAATATTGTGACTGCTGTGGCAGGTGAATAATGAGCCACTATGCTGGGCTTCCAGCTAAATGGGGCTTTGTCCTGGCTATGCTGCAAAGGCATCCAGAAGAATGCAGAGCAGTTTTCCAGTATACAATGAATCACTCAGTGAGGCCAAATGACACTCTCCGAACACTCGTCCCAGATATTACAGCTGTTGAAGGAAGCTGCTTATGAAACAAGGGTAGGCTCAGTCGCTCTGTGACCTTACAGTTCCTGTGCTGTAGGAAATAGTTGGGGTAACTCTCTGCAGGAATAGAGTTGCTTTTAAACCCGTAAAGCTCTGCAAATGGAATTACTGGAGTGTTAGAAAGATGTTACGTTGGAACCCGACCTGGCAGGATGTACTCTGAGAACAGTGTGGGAGCCATTTGTGTCGACTGCACAAGCCTTGGGAGAGAGAAGGGTATTTAATGCAGAAACCTGGCAAAACCAGGGAAAGATCTACCAGGAAATGGGAGATTTGTCTCACCTCAGCCAGGACACCTATTGCAGTTGTAACACACCTGGTGAAATGGAATTTTCCTTGGATGCTCAGCTTCTGCCACAGAGGGAGCTGTGGCAGTATTTAGATATATAAGCAGGAATTTGGGGTGTTGTGCAAAGCAAAACAGAAAGTTTAAATGGTACAGACCTAAAATAATCTCCTGGCTGGGTTTACAGTGTGGAAGGGCTCTAGGTGTTGTGACTGATGTACGATGGTGAAATACTGTAATGTAGCTATTATCACTGCTCTTGCTGCTCCCATGGCCAGTCACTTACGCTGTATTTTATATTGCCCTGTATAAGCTCTTGAAATGGTCTGTGAGCAGCAAGTCACTCTTATGCATTAGAGCAATGGGAATATATTATTTACAGGTTATACTTCCCTTCAATTTCTGCCCATTTTTTCCCTTGAAAATTTCATGTGTTTCAAAAGTAAGTACAGGCATAGACTCTATATAAGATTATATTCCATCTAGATTTGGGAAAAAAAGGGTTTAGTATGACCATTTTCCACTGCTGTACCCACTTCTTTAGTTCATGAATTATTAGTTTCTTAGTGTTGATGATCTACATTGTTAAACTTCACTTTCATTCTAAGGAATTTCTGTTAAGAGAGATTATGTACAGTGATTCACAACATTTATGTACCTGCATAAATCAGAAAACAGGAGACTGTACTGTCAAGGGAATTATATTTGTCCACAGCCCTTTTCATGACAAAAAATTTACCCGTGAAGCAATGAGAATATGTCAGTCCTGTGCAGACACTTTGGAAGAAAAAAAATCAAAATTAATGGTATAAACATATGGTTGTTGGTTAGGTCTGTGCTAATCACATATGAGCAGTTTCTGATAATTAGAAATTATTGTCTATGTCAGTAGCTGAGTGAGGTCTTGCACTTTCTTTCTGCCCTTGGGATTTAAACACAGTGCACCCAGCAATCATTTCCCTTGCCTGTGCTTTGCTTGTTGTCTGTCACAGAAGAGTTTCATTTCCCTTTTACTCCTCCTACCTAAGACACAAATTTGCTACAATCCTGGGGCCAGACTGTGGTAAATCACACACGCATCTACAAACAAAAACAGAGATCAAGGTGGTATTAGCTGTGAAAAATGTACCTGCATACCCAAACTGTGGTGTGTTCCTTTCTCTGCTGTGTAAATCTGTGCCATTTACTGGCCTGTATGATGGGTGTTCATTAGGGAAAGGGCAGGGATGCTCAGGGTCCCTATTGTCACCCCCTGCAGATTTGGGCTGGGCTGCCTTCCTGGATGCTCTCCAGAGGGACTCAGATCTCCCCCACGTCCCATGTGCTCTACCATGTGCTCTGTCCTGGACACCCTGCAGTGTCTCACAAGATGCGAGATGTTCCTGTTTCAGGTCCTGATCCATCACAGGATCCCTGTTCCTTGAGCTCTGGGACCTGGCACTGAACTTTTCAATCATTCTGCCCTCAGAGCAGTGACACAGAGTAAGCAGTGATGTGAAGCTGGGAGAATTTTTCCTTCTGTGTCTCGGTCCCCTCCTGTGCAGCAATCAGGAGCCTTTGGAGGCATTTCAGGTTGACTCGGCTGCTCTTTTAGCTCTGTATTGGAATAGCTTCATTACAGTCAATGGAACTATTCCATTGAGTAGCTTATTCAGTGAGGTGAGAAAGAAGCTCATAATGTGGCCATAATAAAAGGCTCAATTTTGTCTTCTTTAAGTGCACAAAATTCCATTGAATCCAGCGTAAAAAGAAACAGGGATATCAGGCCTAATGCTGTCTATCTAAATGTAATTCTACCTGACACCTCTGACCTTTATTTTTAGAACAATTCCACTTTTAAAGGGAAGTGCAGAAATATAGGAGCATTTTTCTATTTATATAGGGAAAAAGTGAAATCACTACTTTTGTCTGGATGCAGGAGCATGAAAATGTGCCTGCCAAACTCTATGTGTAGCTTGGCCTTCAAGCCAGACAGCAGAGCCTTAAATGAACAAAAGACACAACAAAAGCCTTGTTTGAAGTGTAGCAGGAGAATGTCGTGGACAGGAATTATGTTTAAGGGTATCAGACTCCGTTTTTTTTGTGTGTCTTTTAAGTCAGATTTTAAAAGATTCAGATGGGAGAGAGTTAAATCTTGGACCAAAATGAATAAGGTCATCTGTAATTTTTTTATATTACGGAAGGCATGGTGTATACTGTTATATGTATTGGCAATGGCCAAGAATTGGTGCTGGAAAGGCTCCAAGTTTCATTTTGGTGAGAATAAAGCAACAGTTTAGCACTGTTGTTCTCTGATTTTTTTATTTTTAAATTTTTTTTTATAGTATTTAGTTGAATACAAGGATAAGCTTGATGTGCAGCTTCCCCTACCCAGGGTTGCAATGTGGAAACAAAACACGAGATGGCAGCCGGGAGTATTCCTGGGAGTGACAGCCGGAGCCTGCCGGGGAAATGGGTTGGAATTGGGTTAGAACAAATAAAACAACAATCTCCTCCTCTTGCCAGTGATGAGCGTGTTTAGACCAAGCCCATCTCTTATTTGACTTGTTCCTTACAGTCCTTCTCCTGGAAGAGTCTTGGATACTTTTCAGAATGATTGTACTCGGTGTTATAAAAAGCCCTGTATGTCTGATCTCGTAGCTATACAAAAATCAATAAGCTGCTATTAAAAATGCCAAGGTACAAAGTGAAAGCCTGTGGGCACAGGCCCAGTAGCTTCCTTGGCACTACGTGGATTAGTCCTTTTGAGAACAGCTCGTGTCAGGATTGGGTTGGGACACTTCCATTCAATTACTCTTGGATTGTCTCTGTCTACCAGGAAATTCCTGTCCAGCTGTGGGGACATGGTTAATACACCAGTCATGTCAGAATCGTAATTCTGTAATGATGTCTTTGTATTTGCACAATCCAATACCTCTCCCTCTTGTAGCTGCTTCATAGCCACTGTATGGGCTAAGCCTGCCATTCCTCTGCAGTGCAGAGGAACAGGAGAAACTATAAAGGAAAAATGTAGCTTAAAAAATATTATATGTTATTAAAAAAAAAAATGATTTATAGTTAAAATCCCTTGTAAAAAGTAAACTACAAAACAGAATTTTTCACTCTCTAATTTATAAATGCATTATTGCCACAATCGTAATGCAATTTTTATATGTCTTGCACTTTATATAATGACTGTCACATTTGTCTCACTTAATGTATTGGTATATTTTACCAATATTGTATTATATTTTATTCTTATTGGTGCTGGTTATTTTGGAATAACCAAGCTCATTTCTTTGACAGACAGTAAGAGAGAATGGGAAACTTTTCAATTAATTTAGGATCTTGAATCACAGATATGAGCTATAATAGCTGAACATGTTTTGGTATACATTTGAGAAGAAATCAAACTCACAATAATACATCCAAATGATGCTCCCTTCCTGAAAATTCAAAGGCTGGGATCACTATGGGTTGCATTTGAATACATCTCAGGCAATATTTCACCTACTGTATTAACCCTGCATACACCTGGGCTCGACTCAGGGCTCAAACATTGCCCAGTCAGTAAGTGGCCCTCTGAGCTGAGCTTAAATGAGTGCCATCCTCGTTTCCCAGTGCTTTTGATCCACTCTATGACTTCTGGAAGGTCATTTTTAATATCTGTTTCTCCTACCTCATTGCAAGCTCAAATAGTTTGTAAAATCTGTTGGGGAAATGCGATGTTTGTGCAGTGTTGAGTCTATCTTAGCATGGCATAGTAATTACACTGCCAACATTTTAGCTCACCCTACGTGCTGGATGCTGCCCCACTGTGAGTGATTCTAGTTTTCACTGTTGTTTTATTAAATCAGCCTGTAGTTTGTACCAGAGCCAACATATGACCCAGTTTACCTTCAAGATAATAAAGAGCTTCTTAGATTCTTCTCAGATTATTATCAGATCCATAGAATATCCTGTCGTTACCCTGATAATGGGAAAGCAATCATTTGACCTAGGAGAACTTCAGGAGGAAAGAATAATATGGGCAGTCTATAGGAGCTCTGAGTCAATCAGATTACAGTCTGTTTTCTATAACTAATTTAGTAGTCGCCAATAATATTGGTTCTCGTGTTCCCCATGAACCCGCACAAAAAATCCTCTGAGAGCTTCCTCACCCTCCTCCCTGAATTTACCTCCAAGGATTTTTTCAATTATTGTGTCTTTACCTTTTCATTAAAACACCCTCAGCAGTGTTGGGGTTTTTTTTGGTGGTGTTTTTTTTTTTTTTTTTTTTTTTTTTTTTTTTTTTTTTTTTTTTTGTTTTTTTNTTTTTTTTTTTTTTTTTATGGTGGTATTTGTGACAGACATCCATCAAACACAAAGCAGCTCCAGGCCATATTCCTGTTCTGCATGAAGCATTGGATAGCTCCGGTGGTATCCACTTAAAGTCACCACAAATGCCTTTGCAAATTCTTGGTCCATCCATTTGCCTAATGACTGTATTGCTTAAGAGAACTCAGACAGAAAATAGCTTGCTTTCACTAAAAATAATGCTGAAGTAATTAGGTGTTGTAAGTCTCCTGGATGCTGTGAGAGCCATTAGGCTCCTTTGGCACATGAAAGCAGAGCAATGGGAAAGCTACTTTGGAAAATCACATATAAAATATACTCAGAAGTTATTTTTGAAAGGTATTGCAAAAAAGCATACTTTTTATACATTGAAGTAATAAGTAGTTTAGCAAATCCTTTGCAAACTTGTCAAAATGTCATATCCAGGTACTGGATTGGAAAATTAGTAACTGCTGAAGTGTGTGAGTGTTTAAAGGTGTCACTGCGTGTGGCAGCCTGGCGGATTTTAGCTTCTGGCTTTAAGGAGAGATGTTAATCATTATGGCTGATATTTAAAATGTCAGAAGACCTTAGCATGAAGATAAAGAATTTAATACAAGACTCTGCTGTGTCATGTTTCCTCACGGAGAAGGAAGATCAACACCCATTCCTTCTTTCTTTCTCTCTTTTTTTTTTTTTTTTTAAATTTAAATTCAGTGGCACTGTAATAGCTGAAGCAGCATCTCAAAAGCAGAGTGTGGAGGTGTGTGGTGGGGAGATGGATTGCTTGGTGTTCCTTGCTTTTTTTGGTACCATCCTGTTACATTCTTCCTGTAGCTCCTGTACTGCCTTAGCAGCACCTGGGATTATTGCACCCAGTGGCATTGGCAGGGAAGCCTGGCTGGGGGAAGGGAACCTTAATTTATCACTTCCATCCTCACCTGCCTTCCTTCGCTTTGGCTTTGGATGAGCCTTTGAAAAAGTTAAGGAAAATTTTCTTTCATAGCATGTTTCTTGGCAAGGATTTCAACTACCTCTTCTTAATGCTTTCTGAGAGAATACTAAGTAAGCAAAGCTGCAGAATTGCTTTGCTCCCAGAGCCAGTGCTTTTAAACTACTTAGTGAGAGTGGTCTTAGTGGCTGAAGGAGTCTAAAAATGGGGAAAGGGGAAAACTCATCTATGTTTCTGGTTTTTTTTTTGTTTGGTTTTTCCTATTTCCTTTCGGTAAAAGGCCGCAAATGTGCTCAGGTAGCTGAAGCTTTACATTATTTGAATTTAAACATTTAATTCTGGTCAATTCTTAACTAAAACTGGTTAATTCTTCCCAGTTTGGTAAAATTAGGTAATCATACATTAATTTCTCTGCCTTGATGTTCACTTGGAACCCTTCTGCACTGGGACACCTGAAGGATGGTATTTGTTAAACATGTCACTGACACAAAATGATCCATAGTTATTAAATAACAAACAGTGATATCCCATTCAGGAAGTATTTAGGCATTTTGGATAAATATAATTATTGTTGGTTTAACTATTTTAGTTAAAGCTGTGCTTTTTTCCTACCAGATTTGATCAATGGTATGAACCGAGCTGTCACCAGATAAAGTTATAAAAAGTCACATAAATTTTTCATTTTCAAAGATGACAGCGTTCAGAGAAAGTGTGTTGTGTACTGAGTAGCATTTTCTATGCGAGGAAATAGACAAAAAGACAAGATTTTTTGCTTTTGGCAAGGTAACACAGAGACTTTGTGGTTGGTGTTCCAGCTTTAAAAAGAGAATGGAAGAAGATTGATGACTTGATGAATATTAATTGACGCCTTTCCACAATTTTTCTGTAAAACAAGATATTTCCTAAAATCAGTAATGAACTTTAGAGCTGTTATCTTGGTACTGTTGTAAAGAACTTTTGATTCCCAATCTTTCATCAGTATTTCTAGCAGGATGGGTGGTTTTGTAAAGAGAAAAATTGCTCTTGGGATAGGAAGATTTGGCATCTGAGTTTACAAGGTGAATTCTCTGATTTACTTATCCAGGAGTTTCTGATGGCCTGTGGACAAGTGGAAGGTCATCTCTGTCCTGCGTTCTTTGGTTTATGCTCTACAGCTGAAATTGTTGTTAGTTAATGACTTCATTGGCAGCTTCAGTGGAGAAACAATGAACAACCCCAGGATACAGTCCCTGAATTTGAGCATTGAGCTGGGACACCTCAAGGCAGCAGTGTTCCTTTCTGAACTTACTCAGTAGGGCAAAAGTTCTGGTGATCCAAATCTCTGGTAACCCAAAGAAGTACCCAGATATCTTCACCAGGCCATGCCCCTGGCTGTCTGCACCAGAGGGAGCAGGAGCCTTTGTGCAAGGGGATTTTCCAGTGTGGTTTGACCTGTCCCACCTGTTCTGCACAGCTTCTGCCACCATCCCCCAGCCGAGAAACCACTGCTGTGACCCTCCTGGCTGGGACCTGCAGGGTCAGAATAAATCTGAACTTATGATTTCCATAAGGAATTTAGTTGTATTTGTACCACTGTAGATGGAGGTTTTGGTTGGTTGTTTCTTGTGTTTCCTCAACATGATGCAGAGAAGTTAAAGGCACACATTTCGTTACCGAACACTTCACTTTCAGCAGAGGTCTGTTTAGTGCTCAGCCCTATAAAATCACATTTAAACATGTTTAGCTTTTCCTGCATGCATGTGCATTTCTTCCCATTGATTCCTCAAAATGAAAGAAACCTGACACAATTCTTTCTCTCCTGACAATGTGCTGCCTGTTTCTCTCACTTTCTTCACTCCCTGTGGCTTCTTCTTTTGTTCTCCCAGTCATGCATTGCCATTTACCTTCCCATTAGCTGAGAAACAGGAGCTACATTACGTACACTACAAAATTATTTTACCAGAAAATTCAATGGAAAATCTCAGTAATTCTTCACAAGTTATCACACATGGAAAAATAGTGCACAGTCTTATTAAACACGGGAGAAGGTACTTGGCATGTGGCAGTCAATGCACTGATAGAAAAGGGTTTTTACCCAACATGAAAAAAAGTTGAATAATTAGTAACGTATAAAAAGCAAAAAATACTTTTCCTTCCCTCAGTGATGACAGTGGATGCTCTTGGTATAAGTTGCATTTCTCGAAGAGAAGACCAAGGAAAGGCAATTTCTGCTTGAACATCATCAGGATCAAAACATCATCTATAATTTCTTGGTGTGCAAGGCGGTTTTGACAAGTATAAACCTGACAGTCAATGGTCAGAACACATTTAATACATCTTTCATGTGCTGAAGTTATAGGTCTAAGGTCTCCCTGGGGTAATATGATGTAGAAGATGTTCATGGCACTAATTTACTCACAGACCATTAGCTCTCTGTAGATGCAAGACTCTAAAGACCTGTGTGCAAGGAACATACTCTTCAGATGCCCATATTATACTGCAATCCTTCATTTTCTTATTGCAATTTCCTGCAGCTGTCCTGCTGGTCATATGGGATGTAATGAAGAGTAGACCTCGGCAAGCCATAACTCTGAGTAATAGGTCGTCTTATTTTGCACTAAATATTTTGAGTGTTTCATTCCCTAAGCAAAGAGGGGAGATGAAATTTTAAATGTGAAAATGATTTGTTGTAGTCAGTTTTGACAAACAGTATTCTCTAGTGTTTCAGTGCTTTAAAGGAATTGGCACAGAAAAATTAAATGCGAACTATGGTTATGGAGCTTTTTTTTAATAGTCTTTCTGCCTCTGTTTTCCAATTTTAATAAGGTGCCTATAAAAAATGAGTAATGAAGCAATATATAAACAATGTTATGAAGACAGCATTTCCTCATTAGGTTGAGCACCCTACTCTTTTATAGATAGATTTTTTTTTAACATTCTGAAGGTAAATTTGGGATGAAATGCCAAGAATCTATAGAATGATGTGCAATGATGGAGAATTAATGTCACACAGCAAATTGTGTTGCTGTTTGAATAGTATATCATGCAGTTCAGTGCCAGGAGATTTAACAAACGTGTCAGCCATCATTACTCAAGCATCCAAAAGGTCATCTTTCTATCCCAGCAGGGCTGTCCAATAGCTTACAGCATGCACATAACAAAAGATGATGTGTGGGATCTCCAGTGATCCTTTTGATCAAGGATCAATTAAAATAAGTTGCTGTTAATGTGGCACTAGATATAGACAAAGTGTGATGCATTTGACAGCCACTAATTACAGCAGGCAGCCAAAAGAGCTCTGTGGAGATATGGGGACAGAAATGGCTAAATTAGTAAACTATGTTGACACAATCACTCAATATTTTTTGATATGCAAGCACAGCATATTCCCAGGTCTGGTGAACCAGACAGGCATGAGTTACTGAAATTTATGAAAATGAAGGAGAGAATATGATTTCATATTTTTTTTTTTCATAATTAGAGTAGCTCAAAACTAATTATCCCAGCAAAATGGAATGAGCAAGTTGTCCCAGCAGGGGAAGTTTGCACTTGTCGGTGGTGCTGCCTGAGTTTAAAAGCTACCTCGAACAAGATGCTTTTTAACTTGGGGATGCCACCAAGAAAATGTGCCTGTTCTTTAAAGCAAATGGATCCTGACTTGTGTCCCACTCCCTCACTCCTGGTGGTGCCCAGTGGGAATTCTACATCACCTTGCTTTAGAGCAGGAATTAAAGAAATGTAAATCTGGGATAATTCTGCCCGGCTGGATCTCACTCCAGAGCTCGGAGCTCCCTCGGCATATGCCCTTCTTTGGCACAGTGTCCAAGAACAGCCGTGCTCAGATGCCTGGGGTGAAGGCAGGGAGATTTATTTTGTTGGGATTTTTTCCCCTCCTCCTTTGATGGCTTATGAAAAGTGCCAAATGATCTTGTCATGTTCTGGGTGATTCGGTGTGTGTTTCATTTGGAACTGTGTATGCCCACAGGAGGTTAACTGGTGCCTTGTAAGATGGATCCTGAAAAAACCTAACCCAGCTGCGCCACTGTTTGAATTCTGGATGAGAATCCCAGGGTGTCGTATCTCCTGCTTTGCCAGAACATTTGTGAATATTTTTTAAAATAACTCTGGGATTTTATGAGACTGAAATTGTTGTTCTTCAGCACATCATGAAATTTCCCTACATTTTCTTAGCAAGCATTTTTTACAGCCTTGGACTTCTAATTGGGAAAATTGGGACTCCTTTAATGCCAGGGCTGTATTTCAGCTAATGGAAGAACCTGACACAGCACTGAGGTCAGCACTTTCTAGCATGTTTATCATACTGTTTTCAACCTCGGGTTGTGCTCAAATCTTCCTCTTCATTCCCGTGGTCAGACTTGCCAAATCAAATCTGTTTTTTTTCCTTTACAACTTCTCTGGAATATGACCATGCCTCACTTTCCTCTGCTGGGCACTTAATTTCTCTCACAGTGACATAACCCCCTGTTTATTCATTAGCTTGAGCCCAGCCTCACCTTGCCTGCTGTAAGCTTATTTCTGGTTCCTCTGTGTCCCAAGGCCCTCTGTTATTCCCTGAACAGAGGGGCACCTCACATCAGACTCCTTCTTTATCCAAGTGTTTGAATTCTTTCTCTCTGCTGTATAAATTCCCAAGCTTGTCATTTTTTCAGTATTGTATCCTTTTCCCCCATGCTGTTTGAATGCAGAGTATCATGAAGCTAATGCCTTTTTCTGTCCCTTAAATAACTGCTAGAGTTTCTTGTAAGGTTTATCACAAACTGGCTGCCTGTGTCTGAGGTCAGGTTTTCATCAGGTTTCCTATTCCTAAATTATTGACTGAATCCTCTCTTACTGAGCTGAGCATGAATTAGCAGCACAACTGTATTTAACTCAGCATTGCAAAGGCTCTTCCAAAGTGTTCCTTCAGGATCAAGGTAACCCCTGAAAAACTGTGCAGCACATTTCCTTGCTGAAATTCCAGTGCTGCTAGAGGAGCTTTACCAATAAGGAGGAAAGACACAGACCAGTGGTGTTAATAAAAATATAAATGGTTTTCAGCCTAACATCATGTGCGAACCAAAGCTGAGGATTGAATCACAAATTCGTACTGTAAAAGATCAGAAGGAAACATCATAATCCAATTTGATTTTCTGTCCACAGACCTTCACCCAATCAATCCTGTGGTATAAAGCTGCTGTTTCTAACCTAGATAAACTGAAGTTATTAGGCTGTGTTGCTGTTGCAGACTGAAGACCAATTTTTTTCCTATCCTAGGAAATGATTCTATAATTTCTGAGGAAATGGAAAGTATCTCACTAGTTGATTGTTAAATTGTTCAACAAATTGAACATGTTTTCAACTTGAAATGTGAGATACCCCAGAAGAAGCAGAGAAGGTGGAATGCAGATGACAGTAGCACTATTTGACCAGGAATTTACCTTTTTCACTTACACTGAGCCAAAAGCAAGCTAAAACCTCTGCATGCACTTTGATTTCTGCATTAAATATGAGTCTGAGAAACCTACACTGTATTTTTCTCCATTTCTCCCAAATGGGATATACATAAAATGCCTTTTGCTTTCTATTTTGATGTAAAGAACTCTTGCTACACATTTCATTTTTCTTTGCGA
Source organism: Dicrurus megarhynchus (assembly GCA_013399195.1). NCBI lineage: Eukaryota > Metazoa > Chordata > Aves > Passeriformes > Dicruridae > Dicrurus > Dicrurus megarhynchus. Next base: position 1,640,394 of record VXAD01002609.1, on the reverse strand, counting down.
TACAAAATAATCTCTCCATCTCTTGAAGTTTGCATTTTTGTGGAGTTCAGGGATAGTTTTTCCATACAAATGTTTCCCTTTGCATTGAGTGAGTTCTGAGTGTGGTGTTGTCTGACATTGTCCCCTTACCGTAGACTGTTCTGTATCTCTTAAAGGCAGTGAGCCATTGTGGGACTGATGTGACAAGACATGACAGGAAATTCCACTGAATAAAACAAATTATACACTAGAGATGTGCTGAACTGACTGAAAACAATTTGGACACCAGGGGCAATGGAAGGTGCTGAGAAGGCTGAGAATAATGACATTTTCTTTTGGATTTTATTTAGAGCATTTCCATGCACAACTTGGTGTAAATCAGTGATTGTGAGGTCTTTGGGTTGTGGCCCTTCAGGTTCCTTGCTCCAAAGGGTGCACACATGGATGTGAATGAGCTGAATCCATGAATTAATTGTAGCTGATAATGACACATTATGATTTAGACTCTTATTGGAAAATTTACATATACATGTCTTCAATTTGTGCTTTGCTGAATAACATCTATGAGGAGAAATGGGTGATGTTTGTACCTGGGTTTTAATTCACAGTGTAATCAAGCAATCACATGCTTGGATTGCAAAGCAAATTGTCCAACACATGTGATGTGATCAGTGGAAGGATTTTGTTAAAAGTGAGTTTACTTTAAATAGTGATAAAGAATTTCTGTCTATTGAATGCAACAATGAAAGGCATAGTTGATGTGGGAAAGTATTTAAATACCCCCATCGGGAAGAGGAAGAAATCTGGTAAATTAATTAGGATTGTTTGTCATTTATGTCTTCCAGCTTCAACAAGGAGGAAAATTTACTTGATTCCTCTTTGGCTTCTGTCAATTTTAAATCATTGTGTGTCAGCTCCTTTTGTGAGGCACTTTGTAAGTGAGACACAGGTGATGAGTTATTGCCAATAAACCAGGATTGCCATTTGGGCTGTACAGTAACAAAACATAAATTTTGCTTAATGTGCCTTTAAGAATGTGAGCTGAGTGGATGCGCTGCTGGCAATGAGTGATGATTCACAGCATCAGGACCAGGATCCGTTTGTCTGTCTCATCTTGTCATGTAAATGTCTGAAAAAACCCCGAGCAGCTAATACAGCAATCTGGCAGCAGTCTGCACCGAGCTCTGTGAGTCAAAGGCTCCTGCAGCAGAGGAGGGTGTTCACGTGGAGAGTCTGCTTTCCCTGATACCCTTTGGATGACAGATGTGGAAGCAGAGCAGCCTTTGTGGAGCCAGGTGATCTTGCACCCACTGGCAATCGGTCAGTGCTGGGAACAGTGATGGAAAGAGGGGCATGAAGATATTTTACACTTTGTTTGAGGCCCTTTCCTATGGTATGCTGAAATGAATCCCTAGAATAATACAGATGTTTCAAGTAACACCCAGGGAATGTCATTTGAGCTTTGTGCTGACACCTGTTCAGAAGGAAATGTCAGGAAAGCATTTAGGCAACAGCAGATCAAGCTTTGTGATTTAGAGTTTAATTAATACTTGAGATTTCTGCCCTGAATTGGTTGAAATCAGCAATGACCATTAGTGAACCAGCAGAATTCCTCCCTTGAAAATCAGATTGGAACATTGTAAACATTCCTGCCTTGATTTACCTATGTGCATTGCCAGGACACTGTTCCTACTAAGGCTGGGTTTACACTGGGATTTGACCTGCCAGTCTTAGTGGGACTGCTGAGTTTGATGACAGGGATCCTCTTTGGGAGGCTCTTTCAGCAGCAGCCCAGGCCATCCCCTGTTACCCATTAATTCAGTGCTTTGGTGTTTATTGCAGTATTTCTTAGACTTGTTTCTTTCATGTGAAATTCAGTAAAACCAACAGATTGAAATACACTGTTGCATATGGTGCTGTAATATTTAGGTTTTAATTGCATTTCTGAGAAAAAGTACAAACTTAAGTACTTGTCTCAATGGAAATATGAAGTAGTTTGCAACCTTGAATGAACTGCAGAGCAGCTGAATAGGAGATGTTCTTGGAAAATACAGAGGTACTATTGTTTATGCATATGGGTATATCGACGTGTGCAAGTCATGCTGGTAGTACCAATTATTATATTTATAGACAGATTTTCAAAGGTGTATCCATGGAGGTCAAGGAGCAGGCCCAGAAGAGCTATAGAAGAGATGATACAGCCTCTTGCTCTGGTCAGCACCAGATGCTTCATGAACAGCACAGATTTTTATAGCAGGGTTGTACTATCACTGATGGTCAATCAAATTCATAATTCACACATGACTAGCTTTATAACTTATTCTGTGGTAAGAAGGAGCTGCTGTAATCTTTCCACCATTGAAATTATTTTTTTTTTCTAATCAGGATTATAAAAATCTGTTTCTGTAACAATTTTGCATGGGGAGTACAGAGATAGATGTATTCCCAAAACACAGTGATACATTTTTGTTAAATTGTTCATGTTTCAGGTTTTATTTGCAGTTTGAAGAGTGTCAAATTTTGTGAAGTTGGTAAAAATACTTGTGCCCCTGCAGGTGCCGCTTTAACAGTGCTGGCCATGTTTTCCCTCCCACGCGGCATTCTGGGAACGAGCTGTTGGTTGTGAGCAAAATTGTCAGCTTTTGCAAATTAGAAACCAGCTCCAGCCATCCACAAATGACAGAGAGATTTCTGAACATCCTCAGCAGGGAAGACACAAAGAGAGGGGGTTTTGGGCTGGGTCTACATGGGCGTGTATGTGTGTGTAGCGCATGCATCCATCGAGTGAGGAACATTGTTCCAAGTGGGTGTTTGCACTTCTCAAGAGATTTAAAATACCAGACACTGAGCACAAGATTATACTTTGTGTGCCAGGAGACAAATCTATATTAGCAACCGCAGAAGAATCAGTGGAATGTTTATGACTGATTTGATAAAAAAACTCTTAAGGCAGAGTACATCTGAGAAGCATTTTCATTATTGTAAATTAGATATTGAAAATACTTTTTCCACAGTCTAAAACTCTGGTTTTTTGCTCCTGTAGTCCTTAGATTTGTAATTAAGCTATGGAGTTTTTTGTTTTGTTTTAAGAGAAAGACCTTGGTTTGTATCTTTTCCAGAACCAAAAGGAAGAAATAACTATTGCAAGTCAAATGGTAGAACACAAGATATTTATTCATAGCAGGTTCAGTAAATAATGTTTCTGTGGCCAGTTCCAAGTTCTCTGTATAAAGGAAATATTTAACATTTTTGCTGCCATTAGAATGTTACTTATCTAAATATGTAATAGGGTTTTTTTCTGTTTTATGATCATCTTTTGTATCTAGTATAATTATGCTTGTTCCTGGTATTGCTAAGAGCCAGCCCATGTCAGGTTCTCAGTTCATTGTCCCAAAGCACTTAATTTTCTTTCCCCAGGTTTCTTTGGTAACTTGTTCTGTTGAATTTTAATTTAGGGCAACATGTGATCCCTTAGGTATGTATATGAGCTAAACATATTCGTATAAGCTGTATATGCAGCTCATATTTTGGGGTTACTAAATAGCAAACAGTCATAAAGCACTGTCCTCTGGCTCTCCAGAATTACTTTTTTAACATTTAAACAAAAGAAATAACCCAAAATGCCGATATTAATTCACAATGTAGTTTAACACCCAATAATAAATGCCAAGTGTTAATAGTAAATCCATGGAGACAGTGCCATATTTTGTCATCTAAACACCTTTAACTACCACAAGGTCTTTCAAAATAATTAGTAGAGAATATTGAGCCCAGCCAGAAATATGGGATTCATCATTAAATTCAGAGGCTTCTTTATCTCTGTGAGTCTAATCATGTGTGCAGACAAATTGTTAATGGCATGGGCTTTATTTCTCTTAGATTTCCTCTATTTGAAATGGAATAGCCTGCTTTGTGAGAAATAATTAGGTTTCATTGTTCTACCTGCATCAAGTCTTGTTGATAATCTTACGGTTTTAGCAATTCAGATTCAGAGAGCAGTTGGTGGTGGTGATGATGTTTCATTTTAAATCGCAAAGTATTGTTATTTTTCCTCCTTTGTCCTTCATATTTTCTTTCCTTTCTTGTGACAGTAATAGATGTAATATCACTAACTTTCAATGGGAGAAAGTCAATAATTAACAAATTAAAATCATTTGGGTTTGTAATATGCAGATTTGAGAATATATCTCCTTTGGTTGGCACATGCTGTAATGTTTTGTAGGACGCCTCACCTATGCCTGTGCAATCAGAAATGTAAAGCCTCAAGGCAATGACAACCTCTTACATAATCATATACAATTCTCAGTGATTTACAAACTCATTGTTTGACCTTGCTTTTTTTTGGTTGGATGAGTTATGATTATGCTTAAGGATTAATTAGCCTTCTGGTACTTGTTCACGTAGAAGAAAGAATTGCTTATCTGTAGCAAGGGTCATTTGCTGTGTCTTGAAGTCTCTGGAGAAACCCCTCTCATGTTTTTCAGTTTTAGGAAGTCCCAGAATTAATATAAGCTGAGGTTTTATATGAAACCAAGGGACTGTGTGTCAGGCACATCTAGCAGATTTGTTGCTTGTAGCTCCAGAGGAGGGATCTTGGCTCTTTTGGCATAAGTACCAAGTCTCTTGTTGGCTAATGCATTTCAAAATGATTTTTAGAATGAGATTCTTGTCCCGAATGCACAGTAGGAAAAAATAGCAATCTGACTGAGAAGTCACTGTGAGATGCATTTCTCTGTCTACAGGGTAAAAGACTAAATATACATCTTCTGTCCAGGTCTGCATTTCACATTTCCAAGCACATTCCTCACAGATTTCCAAACGTGTCCTATGGCACTGCAGTGTGTGCACTGTCAGTGCCCTCTGGCTAGGAGAGTTCTAAAGCCCCAGGAAAATACCTAATATTTTTTTCCTTTCTTTCTTACCAAGGCAAATTCTTTGAGAATTTTTAATGGTTCACCCTGTGTTCGTATGTCCTGACATTAGTCTAACCATACCCAAAATCTATTGACCAGTTCTCAGGTAAATTTTAATTTAGATGTACTTTCATCCTAAAGCCAGAACACTGCAAACACTTGTGGGAGTTATTCACGAAGCAGCTCCAGAGGGGGTTGTTCAGTCACTAGACTTGTGGGAAGGTTTTCCCTACTTTAATGCCTGTAATGTAAACAGACACTGACATCTACTTACAAATACTTTCCTTAAGTTACAACTTCCCTGGGAAGATGGGGAACATTAAAGCATCACAATGAGAGCTGTTTTTTGTGAAATATTGGGTACTGACTGTATGAAATGCAGGACTCTCAGCGCATACGAGTGGACTTTAAAATCCCTTGCCCAGCACAAACAGATTCTAATCTATTTTTGCAGTACAGTCCCTGTGCTCCTGAAGTGCTGCTTTTTCCATGACACGGATCCATCTCAAACCCGAGGCTCTTTGGGATCCTCAAGAGAAGTGATGTTTTGTCTACACCTCCTCAGCTAAAGCGTGGTTGATGTGATGCCTGCACAGTGTATAATGGCCAAATCGGGACTTCTGAAATTTATACAATATTTCAGTAGATAGAGCACTCATCCAGGCTTGCAAGGCTGAAACTCTGGGCTCTTTGTAGCCTCAGGGAGATCAAATTCCTACCTTTCATTTCTCATTAAAGCGCCCTAGGTATGCAGCACAGAGGGCACTGTCCACTCCAGTTACATCTCTGTCACTCTCCTAAAACCCCCTGCAGGTCCTTGGGCTGAACAGACACAGTATGTCTGTGGTTCAGCCACTGAGGCAGCCTGGGTCAGCAGAGATCTTGGCCCATTTACTAATCCAAAGTGCCTTTGGGCAAAGCACTCTGTGTAAAAATTATGAGCAGTGGCCAGAAGAGGGATCAGCCCCCAGCCCCCTCTTCCCGCTTGTCCTAAATAGGTGTTCTCAGCCCCAGACTACAGATTGTGCTGCCCAGCTTTGGTTCCTGTTAGAGAGGTTTTCCACTGGGCTGTGGAGTGTAGAGAATGCTTCTGGCTGAGGGCAGGTGGCTGGAACATTGCAAAAATGGGGAAAGGATGAGAGCTTGAACCCTTTTGTGCTGAGAACACTGTGGAAGATTCACCTCTTTTTCTCCATAGTGCATGAAAGAGAAGTGACTCATATTGCTCCCTTCCATTATGCTGGAGTTTTTTATAGGAATGACCCTCGCTCACTTTTTTGAAAGGAATGATTTCAGTGCATAAATGTAGTAGCAGATGATTATTTTGGGACTGGCTGTAGCAATAGAAGAAGTAACCACCACACTACCTTTTTGCATTGTTACCTTTTCTCTGCAAGAGATTACTGCCTCCAAAGCAGACATCCTTACTCCCTGTCAATCCAGAGTCAGCCAGGTTAGCCTGAACCAGCATTAAAAGTGATTTAAACTAATCTCTTTGACTTGTTGTTAAACTGGCCTTGTAACATTCACCCAACCTGACAAGAGGGCTCTGCTCTGTGAAAGGCAGTGCCTCACAGAGAAGCAGAGGCAGCATGGAGCAGTAAGTTCTCCCAGGGTTTCAGCTTTTCTGCAGGCTCCCTAAATCACAGAGCCTGTTGGAACTCTGAGTTCCTGTCTGATTCCTGCAGCCCAGAGCGAGGCACCTGAGCCCACAGGGAGCTGGGATTTATGGCACTCTCACTGCTTCAGCATCCCCCCTTAGCTACTTGTGTGTGTGAGGTGCTGTGAATCCCTCACAGAGCGCCCAGTTTCTCTATGTGTGCTGCCAGAAAATGCCTCTTAAAATGTCACGAGTTGCAGTTTGGAAGTCAGGTGCTTACAATTGAGGTTGTTACACGATCAGTGTGGAAAAACTCAGGTGTTTTTGTGTATTTGGGTCCTCGTGGTTTCCCCCTCATTTCCTGCATTTACCATATAGTATTTAGTAAAAACAATGAGGAAAAGAAAAGGACCAAACAAATAGGGCTGTTCTATCCCACCAATATGGTGGAACAGTTAAATTAATGGCTAAATCTAATTAGGAAATGAAAAATTACAGCTTGTCTGCTGCCAATACTAAAGCAAATGGACTGTGAGATAGAGCTATGGTTACACTCCAAAATTATCTTCCCATTGTTGAATCTTAAGGTGGCTTTGCTGCCTGCACTTGGAAATAAAATAATCCTAGCAATTATGGTTTGCAATTTGTGAGTGGTTTGAAATGTAGAGGCTTTTACTATAATAAATGGATTATTGTATGTTGACAAAGTACAGGTTTAATTAACAGTGACAGATAAAGCTATTGTATTTAGAAGCTGTTTATATTAGAAATTACCTGATAAAAAGGGGGGTTTAAGCATTCTAAATACTCAGTTATGCATTACCATCTTGATCTGCTACCATATGTATTCATCATTGCATGGATGTTGCTTGGAATCACAGCAAGTTTTTCTGAGACATCAGACTGTCATAATAACTGATAAATCAATGGCTTGATTTACATATTTATTAGGAAGAAACTGCTCATTTTCATCAACATAACTTAGATCCTATGCATCCTTTGTCTACAGTTAATTTGAAAATATTAATTTTCCAGTGACAGCTCAGTCTCCTTCCTGGTTAATCCCTTAATTTCCCATCTACCTAGGAGTGACATTTAGTGAAATGAATGAGAAATGGTAACTTCAGGATGTCATTGTCCTTACTGACTAAGAGCAAACAGGCAGCCCAAGAGAGATCTGGGTTGCTGTACAAAATATATCAATCACAAAAACAAAAGCTAATTGCTTTCTATTTTTATTCCTTTACATAAGAACATAACTTTAAAAATATCTCCTTCTTTAGTTTATTAATTTTCAGAAGCCTAAACCCACTTATTTTTAGAAAAAATAATCCTCAAAAGGAAGAAAATGTGCCATCTGTCAGAACTAGAAATGTTGTTTTACTCTGCACATTTTGTTTTCCCCATCATATTCAGCATCATCTGGATCACAGTGTCTTAATCCTTTAGCACAGGAATTTGCACAGAGGCACTCTTGGATCTCAGGGAAAATAGTCACTGAAGTATTTTAATGATTTAAAAATGTTGATGTTTCTCTATTTTGTCAATTCCCTACCATTCCTTAATTTTGCCCATTTCTGCAATTCGAGGTAACAAAGATGTCCAGAGGAATACAGATTAAACTGAGGGGAAGGAATTGCTGACAGGGAGTGGCTCACTGCTTTCTGTGTTGCTGCACTTTGTATGGCAGAGCTGAATGGACAAGGTAGGGAGAAAAACAGAGGAATTACGATGAGGAGATTAAAAAACTGGGGTATAAAAGGACAGAGAGAGGAGTGGACAAGGTAAGAAGCATGGCACAGGCAAAAAGGACCACAGTCCTGGTGGTGTTGGTAGTTGGAAGTGTTGGCAACATACTCAGACCTTATAAGAATTAGAAAAGCTTTATAAAGTCAGCTTGAATTTCCATTCCTTCTTGTGTCTTCGCAGACTCCTTCCATCAAGGTTATTTCTTATTTTATTTTCTGGTGGTGTGCATGAGGCTTTTCTTTAAAACAGTGCTGTTATTTGCCCAATGCACCCTCCATCAGTACTGGAAGCTCTGCCCTTTGCCTAAGGGTATCTCCACCAGGATCTCCCACCTCCTCCTGGGTGAGACCTGTGCAGCCTTCCTGCTGCTCGTGAGGATTTTACTGATGGGACCTGAATATGTAGTTCGTTTGGTAAATGGATTTTAAGAATGAAAATGAGAATTTTTTTTGTTTTGTTTTCATATGCCATCAGTTTAGCACATACATCAAATGTGTGCTGATAGGGACAGTGAACATGATTTTAGCCTCCAGCCTGTTACTAACTTTAGTTTGGTAGAGGTTCAATCTAGTTCACTTATTTAGCTCGCCTCTGTTGCATGACTAAAGATCTAAGGGAAAAATGCTTAGAGTCCCAGCATCTGTTAATTTAAGCTATTTAAAGTACAAATGAATCAGAGGAAGGGATTCTTTAAACCAGTTTCTTAGAGGGTTTGCTCCACTCACTGTCTGTGTCTATGTTGAAAATCATAGAACCTATTTTAAAATTCCAAGTTACGAAGCAGCCATTAGAAAAAATGATTTTGAGTCAACAATTTTCATACCTCCCATAATACAGTAATGTGCTCCATTGGTGGGAAGGTGCAGCGGTGAGACTGGAAATGCCTGTAAGGTATCATTCTTCCTTTCAGACAAAAACCCCAATGGCTGCTTAAAATTGTTGTATGTCATGGATGCTACAGAGGCAGTTAAAGTCTCCCTGAAAATGCACTACTTCTGGAGTTTGTAGGCACTACAGGAAATTTAATTGAAGCAGTTTGGGTGGTGTTATAGGACATAAAATCAGAGATGTTCCTTACTCTTATTACATACTTAAAAATATTATCGTAGAGTGTTCCCTAATAGTTTCTTATAATTTTGCCTTGGTTTTAAAAAACAATGTCTTTGAGTACAAATAGATGAAAATTCCCTTGGTAACTAGGGTAATTACAGAGATTTTCAATTACCAAACTGCACGTTCACTGACTTTTCATTTATATCTTTCTCTTAAAATGAAGTTGTTTTACAAGATGAAGTAGATGCATCTTCTGTTTTGGCTTCTCTTCATGTTCTCGAGAATTTGTTTTTCCTTTGGGTGCTTTTCTGTTGGCTCTCTGCTTTTTTTTTTTCCCCCTAAGTGTTCCATACAGTGAGAACAAACACACCATGACTGCATTCTCCTTATCCAACCCTAACCACTGTCTTTCACTGTATCTGTGTGATGTGGATGTTTCTTTCCATTTTGGATGAGGATATGCATTTTTATTTGTGTCTGTTTTCACAAACACATACTCAGAATTGTACATATACATTATGTTTTCATGTCTACACAAATCTATAGCCTTGCACATTTTACAGGAGTAGAAATAAACGACAACCCCCTCCACGGTAGGTTAATGTGAGCTGAAGAAGCTGAAGTAATTGCCACAGATACCCTTTCAAAATTAATGTTATAGAGCTGCATGTATTTGGTGAATATTCCATAATAAGAGGAGTTCCACATTAAGCCAAATGAACCGGTTATGAAAATTGGAGGCTAAAATAAATGTTAAATTTGCAGTGTTGACAAACTGATGGTGCCAATTAAAAAAGCCAAAAATGTTGGGGGCTAAATTCAGGGATTGTGTGAAAAGCACCTTGTTATAGCCCAATCTTTTCAAAATTTACTAATGCACTTTCAAGCATGTTTTTCAATTAGCTAAATATCACAGCTGCATCTTGCACCTCAGGAAGTCAGTGTTAGCTCTGCTTCCATGCTGAGAGGCCAGAGGGCTTTGCTGCAGAAGGGAAAGGAAACCAATACGGGGCTTTGAGGCGAGACAGTTGATTGCCTTTTCTGTTTGCTACCATTCCTCCATCTTTCCAGGCATGCAAATAATACCAATTTACATTAAAAATGTATGCAGATAATTTTTACTTCTGTTTATGTCACCATTAAGTGTGACTCTCTGTGATTTACCGTTGCAGTTTTAATCTTGCATTAATGCGGCTGATTGTAATTATTTGTCTTTTAAATTGAAATAAAGTAGGAAAGAGAGGTTTCCTGAATTTGTTACTTGTACAAATATTTCTACATTGGTTTTGAAGCAAACATCTCGCTGTGGTGAGAGGGACTGGAGGACAGAACAGTCCCATGTAACTGCACAGTTTGTTATACAGTTGGAAATCTCACTGAAGGCACAGCCCTGGAAAAAAATTATAGGTTTCTACCTGTGTTGCAGTAGAAGAAATAATCTGTGGAAATACCAAACTACAGGATAAAGTCTTTTTTTGAGCAGAATTATTTAGTCAGCCTTGCTTTACTTCTTTTGTAGTGGTACACGGTACCTATTTTTATTTTACTATATTTATAGTGTGCAGTTATGATTGTCTTTAAAAGCTGTGGGGTGTGAAATAGGAATATATGTATTTTTTACATTAAAGGGTTCAGAATTGCCTTTCCTGAGGAAACTGTCAGTGATGCTGGAGAATATCAAAGTCAGTGTGAAGCTCTTATACTAAAAACTCACTTTTCATTCAATTTCTCTGCCTCTGCATTTGAAATCTTGATAAAGGTTGAAAGTTTAGAGGTGACTGATGCAATTATGAAGGCAGTGACTGTTTAGCTAATTGGCAGCACTTTGAATAAAGGTACCATTTATACATTATTCATTGATATATATTCTATGATTAATAGGCGGAGCTCAGTTCTTCAGCTCATTGAAAACCATATTCAAATTGTTTCAGTAAACCCGTAACAGATGCTGCTCTAACAAATTGTTATAAAACACATTATAATGTGTAGATATAACTGAAGCAATATATATCATTTCACTGTTATTCAGTGTCACTGTCTTCTTATATAATTTCTCACATCACTGTGACACTGAATAAAGTAGGTTTTTTCCCAATGAGGAATAAAACCATATCCTATTTGTGAAATGCCAACTCCATTAAAAGCAGTGGTGAAATTTCCACTGGCATTACTATGTTCAGGAGTACAATTCAAATTTCAGTGCTGTCAGCTGACATGAGTGTCTTGATGCCACTCTAAGAATAGGTTTATACATAGAATAATAATGTTGTGGTTAATGTATATTAAAGTTACTTCTTCATTGCTACTCCCAAGCCACTCTTTTGGAGGAAGAACTTAAATTTTCCATGGAAGTTCCAGTTTTTATTGTACTCATTCCAACCTTCCTCCATTTTTCTTGTGAAGCGTCATCTTTTGTGAGTCTCTGAAGTCATTTCAGGCTCTCTTCTTGCTCCTCCATCAGTGGGGGAGAATGTTGGACAATATTATCTGCTATTGTCAGTCTCCATCCTTTGACTCACAGTCACCTAGGTTCACTTCTGTTATCTCTAAAGGGATCTAGTCCTGCAGATTCGGGCACTGTACTGTCTTTTGCAGTCTCCCACTGAGGAAATATTCACATCCCTATGACCCAGGGATGGCAGCAGGATTGAGATCTTGGTTTGGAAAGTCTCATTACTGTGGTTAAAATCTGTCTGAACACACTGAGAGTCCAGAAGTCAGTGCTGTTTTGGATTATTTTCACGTGAATCTTCAGTTGTCAAGGGTACTGAATTAACCTATGACTCAGAGAACATGAAAATGTTGCAGTTCAAATAGTTGTACGAAGTTGTATAGATTAATGTATTCGAACTTTTCGAGGGTCCCACAGGTTATTGGCACACATTCAGGGAATTCAGAAAAACAGATGGTCAATATTTACAGAAGAGACTAAAACAAGGTGATTAGGACAACAAAAAGTGTGATACGAAATTCAAGTTGCCTGTGGAAAAATGACTGTGAAGCAGGTGGGGAGAAAATGACAATGTGCCGTTGGATCAAAAACTCAGCCTCCCGCTGCGGTTTGGGGGTGGTTGCTGCTTTGGGATGTGGGTGCAGTGATGTGCAGCCTCCCTGCTGGACACCACCACATTTACTGAGAGGAAATTCACGTCATCAGCTTCACAGACAAAACCAGACTTTTACCTGAGAATTCCAGAACAGCTGATGCAAGAAGCATTATCCATTGAATGATATTTTCCCAGAATTTCTCTTCACAGCTTTTGAATGCACCATTGACTTGCTAAAGTCATCATTAGGAGCACACTTGCAGACCAGCACCCACCAGAGGAAGGCAGCTAGTGTGGAGCAACAAGTGGAGCATTTGCAAATGCATTTCCTGTAAGGAATAGTTTCTCACCACACAACTATCACAATTCATTAATTCTCTCTCTCTCTCTCTCTTTGTCTGTCTCAAACTCCAACATATTTCATCCCGTGCACCAAATGTCCCCAGGGAAAGTGTGGGTGAAAAGAATTCTCCAGCATTAAAATGAATTCACACAGACAATTGGTGAAAAAATATGCAAATCATATTTTCGCCAAGACAAGAACTCCATTTCCAACCTCTCTTACAAATCCTTAGGGAATGTCTACAAAATACCTTCAGGAAGCTGTGTTGGGAGAATAAGTCACATCTATTGGGCACTAAACCCAGGGACTCCACAGAGGTTTTATTGCACATTATAATTTTGATTTCCATTAGTTTCTTGTATTCCAGAGGCAATAATTCCCTGTCTTATTCCCCTGTCCTGTTGTCCTGATCATCTTGTTTTAGTCCCTTCTGCGAATACTGAACATCTCTCTTTTTCTGAATTCCTTAAATAGTTTAGGTGAATGTGAGCAATTTGTCTTAACCCTGTTTTGCTTGAAGGTTGCTGCTCCCATACCAAAACTGAAGGAAAGCTTCTGTACAGGTCTCATTTTTTTCCTCACAACCACATTACCTGTTCTAATAAAACTCTCCTTGCAGACCTTATTTCACTGATATCCTTAGATGGTGTCGATTAAAGGAACAGCAATATCACGTGCTGGGGAAGAGAAAGGTGAGACCTTTTCCCTTCTCACAGCACCTTGCTGTGCAGACACACGTGCCTATGTGGTTATGTATGTGTATTCTCAGTGGCCAAAGGGAAATGCAGGTGTTTAAGTCCAGCACTTGTGGTTGAAAAGCTCCAGTTTTGCTTTTGTGAGTACATTGCTATGGCGTGTGGACAAACACCAGTCACTTTCAGCTGCGTTAGTGAAAGCACTTTTTTGTTAAAACACAAGAAAAGGGAGCCCAGAAATGGCTGACACTGTGTGGGTTTGGGTACTGAAGGCATTGCTCTTCTCCAAATGCTGCAGCTGCTCACTGAAAACCTTGGGGCGTCTGTGCTGTGACTCAGCATCTCTGTTTTAGGGGTTTTAATTTCCAAAATTATGTTGATAACTCTTTCAAAAAAGGCCTGGTTACACAACAATCTAGTGCATTTTCAAAGACAACAGCTAAATGCTAATTTTTAAAATGTAAGAGAAATGTTTTTCAATAATTCATAGTGTTAAATAATGAGCTTATTTCAGGAAATTTCTCCCAAAAATTTTTTAGATGTAATAGGGTAAAAATCCCTTGGTATATTCAGAGCTCTGAACACAGCAAATTTTATATATATATTTATTAGAAATCAAAACTACCTGTTATTTTTTAAGAGCAAAAAACAGTGGCAATATGGCTCACTGGAGATTATAGGACTTTCTTCAAACCCATGGAAGTAAATATTACTTAAAGGAAATTAGATGTTTATCAAATCAGAACTGGAATTTAGCCTCCAAAACATTCTTCTTTTTTTTTTTTTTTAAATCATAGGATTGTTTGGGGGAAAATGGTTCATACAAGTGGGAAACTTCCTAAATTACTTAAGGTTTTCTCAAAAGTCATTCTCTGGCTTTAGTTTAAAAGTGTGTTTTATTGGAGGTTTGTTGCTGAAATAACAGCTTTATAAGGCTTCATATTTCAGTTATTTCCAGGGCTCTGTTTTCAAGTAAAAACAGAGTGTGTTGGTGGGGCAGAATAAGGATTTTGCTGTCAAAGGTTTTGTGAGAACTTTTCACTATGGGCACAAGAATAATTTAATTTTGGTTATTTTTTAGTCAATATTTGTTAGTCAATCTTTTTAATTAGGATTTTTTTTTGCTTTTGTCCTTTTTCTGTCTGGAAGTCTCAGATGAGCAATTGCCACATATCTTCAGAAGGATATCGTAGCAACCAAGGCATGGGGAAGACAATAAAGGAGAAAGTACAGTCCAGTAGTTTGTTTTAGCAGAGGTTAATCAATGGAACTGCAGCTTCGATCGCAGAGCCTGAATTCATTTCTTGTATTTGATTTTTCCCTCCAGCTACCATTACAATTTACTTTATATTAAATGACTTCTGATGGGAAGACGACTTTAACCTCTTTTCAGTCCTGTCCATTCAGTGCATTATTGTGGACTGTAGATTAAACAAAACCTACCCTGACAGAAGTAAATTTAGGCAATGTAGTTTCATTTTGTGATGCCAGAGTAACTCTTCGTTACCAAGTACGTTTCTTCATTAGCTGAACTTGATGTAATCTGCTCTGAAGTGTTTATTTTATCTTTGTATGGACCTATAAAAGATTTATAGAAGAAAGAAAAATATCATTGGCACAAAAAATGTAATGAAAGCCTTTTCTAGGACTGAGGCACACAATTTTATAATATCCAATATTCTTTTCCCTGCCTTCCTTCTCAAAGGAATTGTGTCTTTTCCTTCATATGTTTCATGGAGGCACAAGCTTGCAGAAAGAGTCAGCTGGGTCTGTATTTTTTTGTGTTCACTGGTCAAACTTCAGGGTAACCTGCCCCTCTGAGGTGGCTCTTCTAATTTTTCACTAACTGCCAACAAGATTTTTTTTTTATCCCTGTGCAAGATGATGATGATGATAAAAGCGTTCTCTACATGGGACTGATAAGAAATAAATAATCTCACAAATGAAATATATAGCCTTTCCAAGAGGAAGGATTATCACTTATGTGAAGTAATACTGGGGAAAGAGATCAAATGAGACAAGATAATCTGTGGGCCAGGAGTAGGAAGTGTATGGGATCCAGAATCACCACTGGGCAGTCAGAGAGAAGGTGTAGTACACCAAGTTAAGAAACACAAGCAGTAGCAAGTTGTTGGAACAACCAGTTAAATCTCTGCTGTGACTGGTTGTCCTCGAGAAATGTTGTTCTCCACCAGTGGGAGCCCAGCAGTGGTTCCTTGAAGCTTTGCAGTTCCAGGAAAGCTGCCTGTCTCTCACCGTGGTCTGCACAAGGAAAGCAGAGCTGTGCTAGGGAAGTGCAGAAGTTCCTGCCGTGGCTGGTGTGAGAACAGACGTGTTGTGTTCCATCTTCTGCTCTGCATTGCCAGGAACTTCCAGTAAAGAAATGGGGAGGAATCCTCCTGTGTTGCATTTGTTGCTCCCAGCCATTCCTACCTGCTCCTTCATTTCTACAGCTGCACTTTATCTTCCACCTCTTGCTCTCCCATCACAAATTCTTCTTTGTTTCTTGCACCCATTGACAGAGATGAGTTTATTCCTTCCATTGCCTCTTGGCATTTAGTTCATATTATCTGCGTTTCTTTCTTAGCTGTGAATTTATTTTCCTCAGTTTTTTGTATCGTTTTCTTTTCTTGCCCTAAGTTGGCACAGCTGCCATCTGACTTTTCTTTGTGTGATGTATCTTCTTTTTCTCTATTCTCGTGTTCTGCTGTGTGTGAAATGCACTGAACTGTGGAGTTGCCAAGAAGCATCAAACAGTGAGGTAGAGATAAAAGTATTGAACTACAAGAGTGTACTTTAAGCTCTGTGTGCTGCCACAGACAGGACTGGTTCCCTGTTGTACAGCTCTACTTGTGTTGTATAAGTTTTAGGACTAATTATGGCATATGTTGCTCTTTCATTTTTGCTTTCTTGGGCATACAATCCAATTCCACCTGGGAGAACTGTCCTTTCTGTACAGAGTTTTCACCTGTAGGGCAGCCCCAGAAAAGAAAAGCAGTGAACCTGAACAATTTAAAATCCTAGCTTTGCTAGCAAATCAAATAACATACCTTCTAATAGTCTATGCATTGTAAAACTTGACTGCAGTAGAATTTACGTATTAGTAATAATATATTGGTAGAAAAATTTATCATCAAGGGGTTGTTTTTTGCTTGAGTACCATTTGCATAAATATTTCTAAAACACGATTGAGTTTGCACAGACTTTTCCCATCCCTGTTTACACTTTAATCCTTGCTTTCTAGCCAATTTAGAAAAAGAAACCTGCTACAGTCAAAGCACTACCATCACTCTAAAAACGAGTCTAACTTGTATTTACTGAAAAATTGAGAGGGAGCTTGCAATAAGATTTTTTTTATTGATGAGAAGAATAATTTTAGAAGTACACATATTGTATGAAGCAGTTTTATTTGCCTTGTATTGTCTACAAGATGCAAGGGAGGTTTAAAAGAATAAGATGCAAGAAAGTTTTAAAGGAATAGCATCTAATGTACAGTAGCAGAAAGCAGGAAATTAAATTTATTGCAGACTTTCTCCACTTTGTTTCTTTCCAGAGAAAACCAGAAATTTTCTACATGTGCAAGTGAAGCTTGAAGGGTTTTTAAAAATAAAAAAAATCCCCAATACTTCCCCCTTCCCTCATACTTTTTTTTTTTTTTAAAGAGCTATATGTACTGCAGTAGTTCCATATGAAAAATATAGGCATTTTTAAAAATAGATAGTTGATATGTAATTATTAGGAATATGCACTTGCAAAGAACAATTGTGCAATGTCAGAAGGCAAAATGTGAGTTGTAAATGTAAGAAGAGAAAACTAGTGGGGTTCAAGATTATATAGGAAATGCAGTAGTGAGATCTGAAGTATTGCCCAGGTCCTGAATGCTCCTGCCAGCCACGAGGAACAGTCTGTACACGTGTGTTCTGGGTTGGCCTCATCAGTAATGATTTACATACTCTGGTCTGTTAAACGACTGGGAGGTGACAAATGCGCACCTGAGCAGGTTTTTGCTTCCTGCAAACTGAGAAGCTCTGCCAAACAGAGCACCAGGGAGGAATCCTGAAGCACTTGGAAGTGTCTTTAAGTTTCATACTTAAATAGGTACCGATGACTGTAGGCTGGTGCTTCACTGCTCAGGATGGTGTTTGTCCCCCTTGGGATCAGTTTTCGTCAGCCGCTGTTCCTGCACAAACTCATCCCCAGCAGCCTGGTCCCAGCAGACCCACACACGTCCCTGTCTGGCTGTGCTGTTATCTCAGTGTGTGACTTGTCTGTGTGAGCCACCTCTAGCAAGTCACTTCATTTAAAAATCACTTTTCCCACTTGGGGAAAGAGTGGTGCCTAATTCATAAGCACGCTGCTCAAAGTTGTTGCAAAGCAAAGTTAAATGAGGAGGTCCATAAGAACTCACTATGCTCCATTTACTTGGCAGAAATGCATCTCATTTATGAGAGAGCCTATAGCTGTAGGAGTTGAATTTGGGCAATTCAGCCCTCTAATTCTCTTAGAATAGCAGAGCAGACAGTGCCCTTTTTCATTTAGCAAATATTCAACTGAGGTTGACCACCCGGCCATTTCTTTCCTCTTTCTTTCCTTCTATGAGATTTTGTCCTCTCCTTCCCTGACCTGTGTCCCCCAAAGGCCGATTCTGTTCAACAGCATTCAAGTTATGGCTGAACATTTCCTGTTGCTGCTGCTGCTGAGGCAGTGGCTTGGTCATCCTGCATATGCTCAGCTGCATGGTGCCATTTGGAACATGAAATCACAGATGTGATTCCCTTTCTTTGCTGGCTGTGGTCTCTCTTTGCCTCTCGAAGTGTTTTCTGATTAGGTGCAGTTTTAAGAGTAAACTCAAGAATGGGTTGAAAAACTCAGTTTTTTCCAAGTTTCCCACATGGCAAAACTCCAGGAATATAGAAGTTCTTTAGCTTGCATGCCACCATTCTCTCTGGTTCTTCTTGGTTTCCATATTTGATATATGGAAACCATCATAGATATAGGCGGTGCAACAGGAATTTTCATTTCCAGGAGAAAGTGTTATTTTCTGTTCTGCACATGTTTTAGTAGCTCCTGAGTCCTTTCTGAAAGTCTGCAGAGGATGGATTTGCCTTAACACATACAGTAACTCTTTTGGACTTTTAGATATGAACTCTAGCAAGAGCAACAAAAATCCTTTTAGTTGGTTTAAGTGTCTCAAGAAGCAAAGACTTGAACTTGACTTTCGTGTTCTGAAACACAAAAATGCAAATCTGCAAACAGCTTCTCACAGGTTTTTCTTTGGAAGTTGATATCCTGGGTCCGTATTTATTCTTTAAACTGCAGTAGCTAGCAACAGAAGCTGTGTAGGTGTTAAGGAAAAGAAAAACAGATTACATTACAAAGCAAGATGCACACTGTTTGAATGCATCAATAATTCCCTTTTTCTTCTCTTTTTGCAGCAGTCCTGAAAAAGATGCAAATATATTCTGCAATTTAGACTTGAACTGTTTATGGCAGATGTACATTAATATAAAACCCTTTTCTTCATGCACACTTGGATGAGCCAGATTTTTTACAGAAATAATTGGGCTAATTAAAATTGAGTGAATGTTTTAATTTCCTTTAAATACAACAACATATTTTCTACCTGTACCAACTGTATGCCTTGCTTGTTTTGAGACACTGGAAAGAAAGCAAAAGAACTGACTGCATTACATGTAAGGAGCTAAAATTTTCCTAGCTCTTTAGTATTTTTTATTTTAAAATGTTCTGTTCAATCAAAATAGTCTCATCCCAAATATTTCCCCCTGTCTCTTTCTACATACAACTTCAGTCTTTAATGTTTACATGGCATGGACATTATTTAGGTTAATGGCAACCTTGGCACACACAGTGACTTAATTTGTAGTGTTCAGTAATGAATAATTGGGGTTTAATAAGGGACAATTCCTTATCTATACATTTCAGATTTTTATGCAGGTCGGAGATACTTGGCTTGCTTTGTGTTCTTCCTTGGGATTGAGGCCTTTAGTCTTGGAAAATGCAAACTTTGCTTTTTCCAGCTGCATGTCAAATGGAAACAGATTCACTCCTTAATTGCGCTTTTTTTAAATTGTTTTGTCTTGCTGCTTTTAATAGTGGATTAAGAGGATACTCAAACACCTGTTGATTTCAAGGAATACTGTATCAGATACTCATTTATGTTGTGCTAGCATCTGTTTTTTCTTACAAAGTCACTCTCCCTGCCCATCTTTTTCACTTGTCCATTGTCTTCACTTGCATCAATATCACCCAGCTATCACTTCACAGCTTTCATCAGTCCTACTCTGCTCCCAGCATTATACTTTGTATTTTCCTCAATATTTGCTGCTAATGATGATTACCTGAGTCCTGGTCCATGTGGGAGTTTTCTAACTCTCATTAATGACTTTTCATCTCTATCATGAATCGTGCCGTTAGTGTTCAACAAATATGAGCAAAGTAGAATTATACAAGGTCTTTTTTTTCTTCTATCTGCTGCAGCAGAGATGTAAATTCAGTTTAAAGGGTTTGTTCAGCTTGCTGGGGTTGAATGCTTGCCTGTTAAACTCAATGGAAGTTTGCCATTTTCTTCTGCAGAGCTGTGATTTCCTTTGCTGTTCCCTCCACCACCCCCTTTCTTCTCAAATAAATTATCAGTGTGATTCACCCCAGCATGCTCCCTGGAAACTCTCGTTTTCCTCTTTCTCCTCTTTACTTACATTTTGCTGTTCTCTTCTTCTCCAAAAGCTGTTGTGAGCTTTCCTGCTCTGTGTTACTGTTCATATCAGAATACCCCATGGCTTTTCTCTGTCTTGTCATTAAATTTAGCAAGACTTGAGTATCCTTCCATCAGGATGGTGCTTTACATTGTATGTCTCTGTGAACAGGTAGAGTGTTTGAGAAATACTTCTCTTAAAGACAAATATCCACACCTAAGTATCTCCGAAAGTCACTTGGATTACTGTGGAATATTGCTTAGTTTTTTGCAGGGTCCTCTGAGGAGATTAAGGCTTCACTTGCAGAGACAAGGTACTTATCTGCACTCACAGTAAAGTTTTGTAGTCTCTCACTTCTGATTTACGCAGTTTTCCTCTTCAGACTCCTGTCTGCATCACTGCTCAGTGAATATTCTCCTGCTAAGATCAAGATGTGTTGCTCACGTTGGGGAGACAGAGGAAGACACACCAAACCAAAATACGTTCTGTCACTGGGGAAAACTAAACAACTAAATAGAAACTCTGCTTCAAGCTGCCATTGCAGCTCAGCATTTCTGTTTGGATGAGAGGGAGTTTTGTATCCTGAACATCTCTTTGAAAGGCTTCAGCAAAAATGCTTCACATCATGGTAGAAATGCCATGGATGAAAAAGCAAAAACTTGCATCAGTGCAGAATGAAGACATGCAGCACCTCATCTGGAAAGTGCTGCAGAAACAGGGACTGCTCCTTTTGGGGTTGAGAGTTGGGACTTTGAAAAGAATATAGAGTCTAAGTCACTGTTGTTTTCTGGGTTTTTTTAAAAAAACTTTCATGAACTTAATTTCCCTTTTAATACTGATGCTATAGAAATGAAAAAAAAAAAGTCTGTTACTAAATTCTTCTCTATGGAACTGTTGCTATCTCTAGGAGCATTTTTACAAAGAAATCTTATAAGAGAATCTTCACATTTTTCATTCGACTATGTAATACACCAAACCTCAGGAGATATTAAATGTGTGTCTGTGGGAGAATGCAGTGTTCCTTGCATAATTTAACCAGCATTATTACTCAGCAGCTGCCTTAAAGGAATAACAATTTCAAAACTCTTTTGCTTGTTCTGCATTCTGTGATGTGGTGCTTTACTACATCCTTTGCTAGTTAAATGAAAAACCTTAAGAGTCTTGAGCAGCTCTACTGTTGCAGCACAAACTAGACAAGGAGAGATGAAAGCAGAGTTCTATCTGGGCCTTCAATTCAAGAAGTTACTGAAGAGAAAAATGCATAGTGATATCAGAAATTATTTTTTTCCTGATAATATTCCTTTATTATTCAGTGCAGGTTTGTGGAAATGTATTTCTGTAATCAAACATGGTAGGTAAGAACTTAGCTATGGCAGATTTCTGTTAATCATTCCTATTTTTCAGTTGATCCTTAGCAAATTAACCTTATGACAGCACTCAAGGCAGTAGAAATCCTCCCTGAGAATCTGAAAAGCTATTACCTGGTACCTGATGATCTTTTCTCTACTGTGTGCAACACAGTATTCAGGGAACAAAAAATACTGGACTTTTCTTCTTTACTGTCATTTTTGATCCACTTTTAGTGGACATGGCAGAAGTGTGCAGAGTTGTGTGTGCTCGAGCTTATGTGCTCATTTCTCTGTGTGGATTTGATGCATTTATCTGTATTTGAGACAGGCTGGAGGTATTATGCTGTGAGATGAATAATCTGCTTAAATAATAAAGCACCGGTAAGTGGTATTGAAAGCAATGAATGTCTTTCTTTGATGGCCATTTCCTATGTGGCCTGAATAATATTGCTAAGAACTGGCAGCCTGGCATTTCAGGCTCAGAGGAAATTTCTTCTGGTTTTGTAGGGTGAGTTTGTCAGGTATGATGTGACAACACTTTTGTAGGGAATTGAATGATTACTTTGTGCTGACAATTTGGCTGGCTTTGAAAGGAGATGGTATTGACTGTAGTTTAGGTCAGTATTTTAGGTCTCTATGGGAGCTGCTGTCTGGGTTTTAATTTTGAAGTTTAATTTATAGCAAGGCATGTTCATTCTATGATAGTTTTTACACTGAGGCTTACAAAAGGGAAAGGAAAATAATTGAGGTAGAGTTGGCATGATGGAGAAACTGTACCTAGCAAAATACTGCATTTGCAGAAACTTGAGGGGGAAATACAGAAGCAGATTAGAAGAAAAAGATTAAACACGGTATGGTTGCTGAGTGAAGGAGATGGGTCATGGTTTCTCTGCTGAGAAATAGGTAGAGCTTCATGCAGAATAACTGAGCTGCTTGAGATCAGCTGAAAATCTGGTCATTAAACTTGTTTTTCTATTCTGTGTTGTAAACTAGACACTAAGGCCATGGGTGTTCCACCTGCACAGGCGATAAATGAACCACCATCCACAGAAGATACCAAAGTCACAGGGAAGCTGTGGGTGGCCCAGAGCACAGGAGTGAGAATCTTGTGCTTTATTCCTTAAAGAACTGGATGCACTAAGTTAATCAAACATTAACTAACTAGAAGGAATCTTTCCAGTCTGCTGGATAAAAATGTGTAACTTTAAAACTTCCCTGTATTTGGTCTGCTGTATAGGTTTTTGTATGATTTCTAGGTCTTGGTGAAAGCATTAAGTACTAAATAGTAACACTGCTCTGAGGGATGTTAACAGTCACAAGAGTTTTGTGCAGCTGAATGGCATCCTTTGTTCCTGATTACTCCACTTTGCTACTCTTTTGCATGACTCAGTTTGCAATTGTGTGCCTTTGAGGGTGTCTGGATGATTTGAATGGTGATGAAGGTGCTATTGTAAGGAATATGTGGGAGTAGTCATCCACAGGAACATTTAAAAATATATGTACACACACCATCTGGTGCAATGAGGTGTATTTCAAAGGCAAAATATTTGCTCTTTGGAAGTGTCTCTGAGTTAAGAATATTATTTTTTGTTCTTCAGAAAAGATGGTTTGGCAATTTCTAGAAAGAAATTCTTCATTCGGGGAAGGCACCTAACCAGGAGCTGGATATTTTATAGTTCATTTTCTGAACCCACTCCATATTTTTTAAAAACTCTTTTAAAGTACCTATTCAAGAACTGGAGAGTGCTTGAAGAATAGGATCATTAAAATTTCATACAAACATAATACCATTTAGCTACGCCTTCTTGATGTTTGTTTATACAGCAGGATCTATGTGAGCTCTCATAGAAAATGTTGAATTGATTATCCCTTTTGATGGCCTTTTCAGAGCTTTCCAGCACAGAAGACTCCAATCAGCATTCCCCTGTGTGAAGGCTTTTTGTATTCACGGCTCTACAAAACGTAGTATATTAGGCTGTATGATCTTATGTTTTTCTTGGATCACTGGTAAAAGTACTATGAAATTGTATAGGGCCAAGAACAGATGTTCAAAGACCCCTAGTAGCAGCACCTCTAGTGAGCAATGAATATCTCACAATAACTTTCAGACTTATCAGCCTAGCATAGTAATGTGCACATTTAGCACATTTAAATGTGCCACTTTAATTCTGTGTAACGCTATTTTTTTTATTAGAACATTGTGTGCTTCAACATTAAATGTCTCACAGAGAGATTTTTGTTGTCAACTAAAGCTGAGAGCAATTTTCTTTTTTTGGAGTGGAGAAGACTTAAAAACATGTTTATAAAACCAAGGTGAATGGTACAATTTTTTTTCCCTTCCAATTTCTTTACTCACTTGGCAGCTGGTACCTGTTTTGCTCGCGATCAAAGTCAACACAGTGAGTTGCAGATACAGATTTCATTTGCTTTGCACTTCACAATTTTTGCCCAAAGAATTTAATTTCTCAGTGTCCTGGAATGTCTGCAGTATACCAAGATGTATTTAAAGGTGGATATTTCTCGTAGAAGATGTGAAACGTTTTGCTCATTTTTAAAATCTGCCATTATTAGATGACTGGTTTTCTTTAATTACTGTAGGGATAAAACCCCCTCTAAATGAACTGTGTAGCATAACCACATATCTTCTGTTTTTCCAGACATAAAAAGGAGTGCTTAGTGAATAATCATTTTTATGCATCTTTATTGATATTTTGAAAATCCTAATAATAGTAATGGATGTATGCCTCACTGATAGATTCAATTTCCTTATTATGCCTCACTCACTACAGGGTTTGTTTCGTTTTTTTTTATTAGAGCTTGCCAGCTATCTTTTAAATTTAAGTTTGAATGCAATGCAATCAGGATTTTTTTCATTGTTTTGGAGGCAGACTTTTTGCAGTGCAGCTTTCCCTTTTCCTTTTATTCAGGATGGCTTTTAAAGTAAGTCAATCTTCTCCTGTAATAATGGAATTATAGTTTGCTGGGTTTTTTCATCCTGTAAGAATCAAGAAGTCCAGTTATCATTTATGTTTATGGATAGGCCTTGTTGGGCATGAGCTGTGTCTGCACACAGCAAATGTAACCAGGCTGTAGTTGTTTACACCTTCTTTAGGGATATTTGAGTAATGGCACCACAAGATAACTCATATATGTCCTTCAGACTGATGGCATCTTGGATAATGTATTTTTCCTTCTCTTTATCATACATGTTAAACGCTGCTCTTTGATCTAATGCTGGGCTCTGTAACAGACGTTAATGATTGCTGCTGTCAGATAGGACTTTAATCCATTCCAGGATGTCTGATGTGCGAATAATTTGGAGCAGTAAGACTTTCTCTCCTCAGTGCTAGTTGGGCTTGCTGTTCTCCCTGACTGGGCCTATTTAGAGGCTTCGACACTGCAGTCATGAATCCTCCCACCAGATTTTGATAATTCTGATTTTTGTCTAATTTCTCCTCAAATGGAGGTTTTCTCTCTTGTTTTTGGATGGACTTCTGGCATTAGGCTAAGGACAGCTGATGACTTTTACATCCCTCAGTAAATTGATACATTGTTCAGTGGCTATCAGCACCTCATTTAACCTCTCAATGTCCTTGTGTTTTGGGGAAAAACTAATTCTCTCCCAATTCGTGCAGCTAGTCAGGCATGTGGGGGATTATGTGTCCTCCTGCTGGGAGGTGGATTATCAGCAGATAAAGCATTTCCAGTTGCTCCAACGTGATGTGAAATTTCCCTAAATCCAAACCGACCCTTCACAGGGGACCTGGGGAGGCTGGAGCTCTTCTCTCTCCACGGGACCCAAAACAGCACAAAATTTCTGCAGCCTCACGTGAGGAGGGGCTGAAGTGGAGGCTCAGCTGCCTCAGCCTCTCTCCCTCCTCATGGCAGCACTCCTGCACCTCTTTCCACGGTGCCTTTTGATTGCTTCATGGATGACTACAGTTAAGTGATGCAAATAACTCTTCCAGTTTCTCCTACTTGAATTGCTGTTCCTGATGGAGCTTATTTCAGTGAGGTGTTTTTGTAACCGCAGAGCTGCGCATGTCTCCTCTGCAGGCCGAGGAATGCTAGTGGGAAAATGAATGTGCTAAAATTATGTGAAACTTCTACTCTGTATCTAGAACAAAAATATGTTTAGCCCAACTGGGTGCGGGATTTGGCCCAAGTTCCATTACCCATGAGGTTGCAATGGCTCCTCCAGTCTATGTCATAAATCTGTTGATTATATTTCTTTGGAAAGGAATTACTGCTTTAGTCAGACATGAATCTCTCATCAGATTTTATTAGCTTTATTTACACTGCTACTTGGATTAAAAAGAGCAGTTAAATAGCATGAATTAGCAGTTTGTCAAATTTAAGTTTTCATTGGCCAATAATTTCCAGGGCAAGCTGACTTGTGCTCTGCCTTTCATACTCCCTAACAAGAAGTTAATTCTGGCTTGTAAACAACAGCAATGGAAGGAGAACCAACAGAGGCTGGCCTTTTGTGCCGTGCTTTTGTCAGGGGTGAGTTTTTCCAGCCTGGTTGCAAACCTCTGGAAACAGGGGTTGGTACCAGAGGGGCCCAGGGGCTCCCTGGCCAGAAGCTCATCCCTGCCCACATCACGTCTGGGCGTAGGTGCTGGACCCTGTGCAGTTGCCAGGGTGATGTTGGCCCCATCAGCCACAAACACTGCTCGTGCTTGTACTTACAGGCTGTGCAAAGTGCCTCAGAGAGCAGGCTTTTAACACTGGAAGTAGTAACACGAGGCACCTGTACATACAAAACCCGAGCGCTGTCCGTGGTGCTGCGGTGCCCTGCTGGGAGAGCTGCCCCGGGTGTGCCAGCCACGGTCGTGCAGGAGAGTCTGAGCTGAGGGGACAGGAGGGCCTGGGTGACTCTACACCTTCCTGTGGTTCTGTCTTTCCTCTTGTAAAATGGAAATGGGGGGAAGTTAACCATTGCTTCAAGTGGGGTGTGAACACTGGTTCATTGGTGTGTCTAGTTCAGCAGAACTCTGAACTCTGGGATAACACCTGGCAATTTGGGGATAATCAGGAATGGAGGAATGTGTTTTTACCGAAGTGTTAGCGGGATCTGGCAAAGTATCCAGGTCAATGCAGTTCCAGGATCAGCAGATCCTGTGGGCACTCTTTGCCCCCCACCTTTGTTTACAGACAAAGAACAACTTCTGAGATGGCTTTCAGCCCCCAGGAGAACAAATTAACTGTTCAAACAAATGTGTTTTCCCTTCAGTTGCTAAATTGCAACCCGTCTGGTGACAAGGAAGATCTCTTTACCACTGGCAATGGTAAAGATTTTTAAATGCTGAATGTTAAATTCTTATTAGTTTACCTGAACTCGAGCACCTGTACACCTCGGAGCCCTTGGAAGGAAACATTTTACCTGAGCATTATGGCTACAGAGACATGCTGAGCTCCCAACAGGCCTTTGGCTGTGTTTGACCCCCTCCTTGCCTCACCTCCCACTGACTGAGGTTTTTGCTGTGGAGAACTTCCCTGTCCCTGCTTGACAGCTTTGTTGGTGACTATTTCTGTTTCTGCCCTGGGAGCACCCTGTGGTGCGGGCTCGGCATCTTCCCAGTGCTGGGGTCAGTCTGAAAATAATGCACGGTGCCTGCAGTGCTGCTTTACAGGAGTGTAAAATACCGTGCAGTCAAAGTCCATTGTTGCACTTGGTGCCAGCCTTTGTCAGCTGGTCTTTGAGTGCCACCAGTGTTGCACATATAAATATATAATAAAGGTATATAGTAAAGACATGGCATTAATGATTATTTTCCATAAAAAGGAGGGATGGCACTACTTACTTATTTCTGTGAATGTGAGTGAAGAGATCTCCCTTTTCTGACTGCAGTATTCTAAGTGAGTGCTGAAGCAGATTTGCTGTGCAGTAAGTTGAAAAACTGACTTTGGAGAATATCACGTGTAAAAACAAATCCTGGCTCTTTCAACCTGCACACTCTGTGAAGGTATGATTATGAAGGGTGCAGGCCAGCTCTGGAAGTAGATCTGAGCTGGTACCATGAGGCTTTGGAGCAGATCTCTCTTGGAATATTATCCAAGACCTTTCAACCACAGGTTATGCTGGTGACCTCCAGCAACCAGAAGCTGGTATTGCACAATTGCATTTATGTTTGGGTTTCTCTGTTCTCGCTTCAGCATTGCCTGTCAAATAGCCCAGCTCCCATGCTGGGAAAATGACTGGATGGATTTGTCCTAAAGCAGGCACCGAAGCTTTTGTTCATGGGCTGGCTGTCAACAAAATGCTGAGATAAGCTGGTTGACACTGGAGTTTCTGTCCCGGAGATCAATTGCAATACGGGTGCGGTGGCAGAATGAGAGCTTTGCACTCTCGTCTGCCCCATAAATTGCTGTCTTTACATTTTCTGGTTGTCTATTTTACCGTCTTATAAAATTTGCTGTAATCGCCATCAATTGTTCTTATTGCCTCTGGAATGTGCTGTATAACATCCAGTGTTAGGGGCTTTTAACACTGAGCATTCCTGAGGGGAGTTTGTAACATGTGCAAGCGTTTGCCCTGGTGAATCCAGTCACAGAAAGGGGGGTGCAACAAACTCTCTGAAAGAGGACAAAGTGCACAAATTGAAGAGGAGGACTGTGTAGGGAAGTATATTACAAAGTAATACTGTTACTCTGTTGTCATCTGTGATGCTGCTCAGCCACAAGATTGCTATTTTCAATAGCTGGAGGGTTTAGTGTAGATGAGGCACAAATAGAAATAAATAGGTATGCATTTAATATCAAGATATTAACATCGTGTTGTCTGTGTCTTTTATGTGATTGCAATCTCAATAGCTAGTAATCTCAATCTTTTTTTTTATGAAACATCCACTTTTTTCCATGTATTGCTCTCACATCTCAGTGTAGTTTTGCTACTGATAATAAACATGCTCATGTTGTTAGTTCCTTGTATTTTTACTTCTCTGAGTAAAACAGAACAAGAAAGTCTAGCAAAGTAAGAACATTTAGTGCCTAACAGCGATATAGAAAGAGTGTACACACACCTCCCTAGCTGGGTGATGATATCTCAGTAGCAAAAAGAGAACAACTGCCAGCTACAAGTGAAGAGGCAGAAATTAGAGCAACTGCTGAAAAATCACTGAAATTAAGGACCTGCTCGTTTAGTGTGATTGGAGCATGTAAATATTAACTCTAATGATAACAACACATAAATTGGAGTGCTCAATAAAATTTGAGCACATGAAACTGAAGTGCCACAACCTGCTTTATTGATAATTTTTAGTCATCTGCGTTTAATTTGCTACACTATTTACATGTGCTTCCTGTAGTTTGTTGGAGTAGAATTGCCATAAAGAAGCCACCAGTCTTCCAAAATTCACACTTACAGGTACATATAAACACAAAAATTCTGTGTGCAAGATAATCCTAAACCTGGAAGATAATTAGGATTATGAAATTCTTGCATTTAACTCGTTCTGTAACAGTCTTTGGCTTTGCAGAGAAGATGGAATATCCAAGAAAACAACAAGATAGTAACAAGTTAAAAGACTTCTGACATAGTCAGCTTTCATTTATTAATCGATAAGGATAGTAAAGAGAGGCAAATACTTCTCAACCAGCCAAAATGTAGTTCATATAAATAGTTCCTAAACCTTATAAGGTCTAATCTGCAGTGAACATAGGACTGTAAATGAAAACTGATTGAGGGGCAAGTATCTGGTTTTTTTTTCATGACCAAACAGGATTTGGAGTCTTTCTATAGGCCTTAAATTTTTCAGAACTGAGCTTTATACATGCAGTATTATAATGCTACCTTTTGGTCCCTGACATTCTCCCAAGCTCAAAGGCAATAATTGAGGTGACATTTTCACTGGGAGGATTCAGCAAACAAAGAGCAAAAATATCACAAAAGTGAATCAACAATGAGAACACTTCTTAGATCATTCAAACAGCATCTTTAAAGGCATTGTGCACTTTGTTTGGGCAGAAGTCTTTGTGTTTTTGTAAGGCTTCTAGATCACAAACATTGGCACTGAAGAAAATTTTTAATCTTAAAATTGAAAGAGTTAATTTTCCAAGTTATTTCTCTCATTAGCATGCCATTCCTTTTATGAATGATGAGCAGATGTAAGCGTGAGATTGTCTTGCATGATTAGAGACTTCTAGGTAATCTTTGTAATGTAAAATCTGCCGTCTGACTTTTAAGGTTTAAAAATATCTACGAACAGGAACATCAGTAGCAAAATTGCTTTTTAGGATTCCTAAAGGACACAAAAGCTGTCTGTCCAGGTCAGTGACAGTTTTCTGTCAGGAGGCTGAGAGGCCTGGGTGCTGCCTGCTTGGCAGGGTTTCCAGCAGTGGCAGTGTAACAGAGCAGTTTATCCTGACAGATGATGAGGTTTGCTTATATTAGCTCATGATTTAACAAAAGACAGGCAAAATCATGGGGACCTTCTGTCCTCTTGTCAAAGGCCTCATACAGAATGGACTTTTTTCATTGAAGGAGAGGTTTCTTGAGAATTCATAATTAAATGCCAGACTGGAGTGGGCAGAGCTATATGAAATCAAAAGGGAAACTCTTTGTACAAAAGGAACTAAGAGAGGATTTTTATAAATCACCGAAGCAGCCACTTGTTGACAAAATATGAGCACAACCCTGTCATTTTGCAAACGTTCACTCATCCTGTTAAATGATGTTATAATACTTTGTATACAGCAATCACTAATCATTGCTTTTTTAATTAATTCAGGTTTCTCATACGTAGAGATGTATTTTTTGCTCATCCTCAAGATGTGAAGCGTTAAAAATCTTTCAGCATCATGGCAAACAATGAGAAAGACTTGGTTTCTCCCATTTCAATATTGCTGCCTTTGAAAATTCTCAGAGATTTGCTGTGAGGGAGTGTTCTGTTCTGCAGTACCGAGCCATGTTGTTATTGCAAAATAAAGGTGCTGTCTCTTAAAAACTTAAAGGAAGTGTGGGATAAATAAGACAAATCACTGACCTGCTTGATCCTTAAAGAGCTGGGAAGAGCTCCCTGCAATTCAGGATGAGATTGATTGGATTTTATTCTCTCAAATACTGTGAAATATGTGGAAAATAATGTGACACAGAGGACTTTGGGGGTTATCTGTGTTTTCCTTCAGGCTATGCTTGAACAAAAGCAGTGCTTGCTAAACTATGTGTGTCTCTACTATTGGAAAAAAAAAAAAAAACCTCACAAGACTAAAACCAAAAGCAAAGAACATGTCAGACCCTCCAGATAGTACAAACAAGTCTGAAGTCTTGTGCAATCAGACTTGTAATGCCAGTCCTTGTCCCTGACTGCAGATGTTGAGCACGCCTGGAGTTTGTTGCCTGTTCGGTGCAGCACTCTGTCACCAGAAGGAACACTGAGGCACCTCTTAAAACTGAGCAAATAACAGGATGGGAGGGCAAGGATGGAGGGTATTAATTATTCTGAAAAATGAGAAAGCTGAAGGAGAAAGGAAAGGAGCTAAAGGAGGAAGCAAATGGGAAGGTGAGAACTGCAAGAAATGCAGAGGTAAAGGATGGGAAAGGATGAATAAAGTGGGGCTGGAAATTATGAGAGGATGCAGAAAGGTACTGGGGAGACAGTAGGAGGGGTAAGGACAATAGAAAAGGAAGTCTATAACACATAAAAGAAGGAATTCAGTTTTTAAAAAGCTGGAAAAAAAGGAACATTAAAGAGGAATTAGGAAGTATAGAATGTATAGAATCCCCCCAGAGTCCAACATCTATCACACGTTATCAGAAAAGCTCTTGATTTCATCTGCTTATAATTGTCTTTAGGAGTTAATATGTCTTAGCAAAAGCTGATAAACTCTGTGGTCACCATTTCTTGTTGAAGGGGACGTGTTCTGCCTCAGCCTGTGTGGAGGTGACTTGGACCCTGGGTTAGCTGCAGTCACTTTATGGCCCCACGTCTTAATCCCTGAAGATTTGCAATATGCAGTTGATGTTGGCATCTGTAACCAGTGGCTGGAGGGTCTAAGATGAGAGGCATTGGAAGTCTATGAGATTACAGGGTTGTTCTCTTCTGTGCCAGTACAGAGTATCTTCTTGCAATAAGTTTTGTTAGAAAAGAATGTGAAATATTAATTTAGCCATATATCCTCTAGTTATTTGAAAACTAAACCCACTGTAGTGGGCTCTGGATAGTTTATTGCTCAGTGGAGAGTAAATAGCTGTGTTTTCTCTTTAGCTTCAGCATTTCAACTTCTGTTGCTGAGAGCAGCTGAATGGCCAGAAACTTGCAGTTTCCCTTAAAATGTGTAACAAAACCTGTGCAGGATAACTGCTGCAATACAGAATATTTAGCTTGGGAAAGCTTGCCTGGTTTTGATGTGGTGCAAGAACCTGAAGAATCCTTTCCTTGAAATGCAAGAAAATTATTCAGGATGTGAGACATATTGAAATAGTTGGGCCAGATTTAGAGAAGTCCTTACCAAAATGTTTACTTGTTCTCATCAGGAAGGCACAGTTCAGGGCTGATTACAGAACTGGGAATCTTGGATATGCCCTTTGGCACTACCGGTATTCCATGGCCATCAGCAGGGCTGGATGCAATAATTCTGATTTTGGTGAGTTTTGTGAGTGTGTGTTTTATGGACAGCTTTGGGAAGAGATGTGTTAGCAAGTAATAAGCTCTACTTTAGTACTAGAATGTTGAAAATTGCTTTTGGGTGTCTAAAATTTATTTTTCTCATTTAAATTTTATGTTGATATTAATATTTAAACCATATCAGCTAGCAAGAATGGTTTGAATGAACAGAATAGAAAGTATTGTCTAACCATGGAAGACAAATGCTTTAATTTTTCACATTTTAAGCCTTCTCTGATAAAGAATATTATTTTATCATGTTGTTTTACTTAGTCATTTTAATATCGAATTCAGTGTAGTTTTTGGCATGTGGTTTTCAGTTAAAATTAAATTTATGTAACATTTAACTGTATTCAATTTCTTCAATAGCTAATTCAATGTATGTTCAAGAATAGTAAGAAATGTATTTATTGTATGTGGGGTCATATTTTTCTTCTTCCATGAGTTGTCTAAGGTTAATGTATTATATTTCCTCAGATAACTATCCAGTGCTCGTAACATCCACCACAGCAAAAGAAGTCAGTCAAATTTTCTTATTTTTGTCACATATAGCTGGAAAAAAGTTCATATTACAGATCCTTTCATAAGTAAAAACACAATGGCCAAAGCCTGCACCAAATTGGGAAATTTCATCAGATCTTCCTTCCATCTCTGTTCTGTCAGTCTTTCTAAAAAAACTGATCTAAAGGTCACTGAAGTCAATGAAAAGACTCCTATTGACTTCAGCAGGTTTGGTTCACTCCCTAAATGCCAGTGAATAAATGTGGACTTTGCAAGATGCCTAGAGAATTAAAAAAAAAAAAAAAAAAAAAATTCCTGGGAAGGATGAAAATGTGTTACAAAGTCTTTCTCAGCAGCCCAGTCCCATGAGTTCAATTCCCATTTGTATCAAAAGAGCTTCAACTCTGCTTTCTCAGTTAACCCTGTGTAGTTTTTCTCATTTTGGCTGGAAAAATGATTGACAGAAACAATCAAGAAGTGTTTGTCACCCACCTTCATTTCGGTTTAGCTGTGAACTAAAAGCAATGGGGGATTTCCACTCATGACCTTCAATTATTGCATCCAGGAATGTAAACCCCCAGCTAACAGTCATGGGCCAGAGTTCCAATTGAAGGAGACAGTTGTGTTTTCCCTTATTCTTGGTACTTCTTTATTTTATTTTTTTAATACCATAAGCTGTATTTACTAGTACTGACTTTTTTGTCTCTCTTCATTTTTTTAAATTATTTTTTTTGTCTTGGTGAGAAATAATCCTTGCATTTGCAAGACTCTATACTGTATATACTTCTCAAAAAGTGGAGGTTACCAGCAGATTCTAAGTACCTTTCCATTTTTAAGTGCTTTTAGCTCATCTTTCAAGCCTGTCACATTCTAAAAATTCTTCTGTTCAAGTGTGGCTTCAGAGGCACTTTCTGTGAGCATTGAAATTTTGGGGAAAATAGTCTCCACTACCACTTTTTCATAGAATAAAAATTCACCCCAGCATAAGAATAAAACACTGTGGGTATGACAGTTGTAGAATCATATGTAGAATCATGACAGTGTAGAATTACTTAGGGTAGAAAAACCATTAATTCAGCACTGCCAAGGCCACCCCTAAACCATGTCCCCAGGTGCCACATTTACATCTAAACACCTGCAGGGACAGTAACTTCACAGCTTCCCTGTGCCAGTGCTTGACAACTCTTTTGGTGAAGAAATTTTTCCAATGCTGTGCTTTTCAGAACTCTCAGGGTTAATTACACAATACCTTCTCTAAAGCAAATTAAGCTTACATAAATATTTACCAGATATTTCAGAGACTTTGCTAACTCCTTTTTAGAGCTCGTTGCTGGGTGGGCTGAGACTTGTTAAAATGAGCCTGCAGCGAGATGAGTGGAGGCTGTTGGGTTGCTACTGCAGCATTTGTGGTGTTGAAGAAAACTTGCTGTTTGGAGATGTGCTCTGTGTTCACTGAGGCTGGACAGCCTGTAATGCTCAGATAATCCACTGAGCTAACCCTGGAGAGACAAAGCTCAGCTCTGAATCCTGCTTTTCTTGCCTGGTTGTGAAGGCACCGACAGGTCAGAATTCATGTGAGGGCTGGAGGGACACCACAGCTTCATCCTGCAGTTTAATGAACTCCCCAAACAGCGGCTCCTCACCACCACGTAATGGATGAATTTGTTCCCCCTTGCTGTTTTCCTTTGTCTTGGGGACCCATCAGCCTTTAACTGAGCTGCTTCAATTCAAGAATACCCAACCATGTGTTCAGAAATTGCCTCTGTGGTTTTTGGGCTGTTCAGGAGAGTTTGTGTAGCACAGCTGTGAGATTCAGATGTTCCCTGAGGTTTCTGGGCTGGGCCAATTTGAAGCCATGAGCTTTGCCACAGTCTCAGTAATAATAATGGTAAAAAATGATAACAGTGTTTGGATCACTTCTCACTTGCAGCCACTAAACACTTGCTGAAAGCTCATATTTTGTGTTACAGGTTACACTGTTTTGGGGATTACTCTACCAGCCTAAAAATATTTCCTTCTAAAAGAGCATTTAGTGATATGAATAACGTCCCTGGCCAATATTCTCCTGTTGCTTATCTGACAAAGCAGAATTTGGTTTGCTTTTAGAGGGGCTGTTTAGTTTGTTTTTTAATTTGTAGTTTTGATCTTTTTTTTGTAGCTAAAAAGAGATCTAGTGGTTTAGGGGTTGAGGTTTTTGAATCTTATGATGGTCATTAGATCATCTCCGAGTTTCTGTCCTAACTTTCACTGGTGTCACAAATGAAATTTGTACCAGTAATAAATTTAAGTAGATACTTTATTTTTGCTGTGTGGCCTTTATGGGGTGGAGACACCTGAAGTAACACAGGTGTTTTTCATCAAGGACATCTTCTAAATTTACTGTTTGTAAATGGCTCATTAAATAAGAAATACACAATTGCCTTTTAATTTTATGCTTTAGTAGTAAAATCTGGTAGTGGACTCCAGCTACTGTGCAGTGAAGGAGGTGGGTGTTGGGAGCATTGGTTGGCATTCAAGGAGCTAGATTAGCATTAGTGAGATATAATGCAATAAACCAGGAATTAGGTTTTTTTTTTTTTTCCCTAAGTAAAAAAGGGTATTTAGACTGACATCTTCCTACATATGAAACTATAGATAACAGCAGAGTGCCATGTTTCAATATATTTTGTAATTTTTATGCATTGTGTTTTTATGAGGTCCAAAAGGTTGGAATTATAGGCACTGCCACAACTAGAGATGAGTATGTGGCAGTGGAAAAAGCTTTTCAAATAACGGGTTGAAAAACACTCGTTTCCACCAATTTTATTTAACTCCTGAAAAATTGACCTTTTGAAGATAAAAAGGCAGTTATATTCTGTATTCTATGACAGGTTTTCAAACAAACTTTTGTATTGCATATATTTAAGAATAGCTAAACTAGTAAATCTAATGTATTTTAGTTTTTAAAGTGAGTCTGGGCTGTTGTTAGGGCAATTGATATATAGCATGGATAAACTTAACACTGACTGTGCAAAAGCCATAATAATAATCATTAATTAGGATGTGCTACTCAGAATTAAATTGGAGAATATTGGATTATTTCCTACCATATTAACTGTGTTTCACAATGTGCTGCCTATGGAACAGAATTGCATATATGGAATACATTTTTATGGAACAGCAAAGCAATCCAGCCCAGCTGCTTCTGTCATTCTGTGGTGGGCAAACACCAACAGATTTAAGGCAGAACACCAAAAGCAGCTTAATTAAAAGATCAAAACCCAAAAGAGTTAAAAACAGGAGCAGACTCTATGGCTTTGCTATGGCATGAGCTATTTATGATTAAAATGATGTTTTTTCCTTATATTAATTCAAATGATGAGGGGGATATTTTGCCTTGGATTCAAACACAACCTGGCATGCAGTTTGTTGGCTTAGATTTATATGGAAAGCACTGGAAGCATCACTTCACTTACTGATTATTTTCAAATGTCTTTACACTATGTGTATACAGCATTTTAGTTCATTGAACTCCTGTCAGCACAAACATAATATATAAGAAAATTGCTTCACTAGCATTCAATTATTACAATTATAACCTTATTACATTGAATCAGCTTTTTGCTCACTGCAGTAAATAAATAGCATTCAAGGTTTGTTTATTTTTTTTCCTATGGCAGTGGAAGCATTGCCTTGTTTAAGAAGAAAAGAAAGAAGCAGAGAGCATATAAAATATGCAGGGAAAAGGCCATTGAGAAATTTTAGTGATGTGGTAAAATGAAATGAGGGCTCATTTACTTCTGCATAGCTTTTCAAAGCTTGACTCTCTATTTAGGATTTGTGACTGCTATCAATTTACCATAACTTCTCCAGGTATAGTCTTAAGGGAAAAAAAAAGGGTGAAATGCATGACTGGCAGAATATTTTAGGAAATGAAAGCTTCTACTTTTAGTTCATTGCTTTATTTCTGTACTCTTTCCTGCTTTAAAGTGCAAGTTCATGAAGTGATATATAGTTACTAAATTACAAGGTGACTTTGGCAATGATAGCCCATGATTTTTGCCTTCTGCTGGTGTAGTAGGGAAAAAGAAGATAGGGTTTTATGCAAGTGTCCTTTCCCCCGGTCAAAGTAACATCTAACTCCATGCTAAGTTAAAGCTGGAAAGAACAACTTCTGGTTTAACTCTGTGATAATAAACAGTCGTACCAAATTGCATTTTTTGTATATTTAGAACCTACCTTCTTTTTCCAACAGGCCTGCTAGGCCTGTTAGGAGATACTACCATCTTTATAAACCTTGCTTTTCTAATATCTGATTGTTAGACTGATAACAGTGTTTGTCTTAGGCGAGTATCCAAAAGTGTAGCTATCTATCTGAAATCCTGATGAAATTCCAATTCTCCCATATGTAGATGTCATCTGTGGTTCCAGGGATTAAACAACAGCTCACATCAACCTTGGTGATAGTGATAACAGTTCCAACAGTTTTTGGATACTGACTCATCTCAGGCTTGGTTCTAATGCTGCATAGCACAGTCTGGAGCAAAAAAAAAAGATCCAAAGTGCAGCTAAATTTAATGTGAAATTATTCATCCTTGATCAAAGCTCAAAGGAAAAACTTAAAAGAAGAATAATGATATTTTAAAGTAAAATATCAATAAATTAGCTCAAACAATATTGCCAAATAAATCCATGTCAAGTATTTCATATCAAAATAAGAAAAAAAATGGGATTGTTTAGAACAATTTGTTTCCTTCTCTAGTTATTTTCGGGTCTTGAGCTGTCTGAGCTGAAGTTTATCTTTTTATCACAAATACTCCAACCTGTTACATCACAGGTGGTTCAAATCTGACCTTTTAGAAGCTGAGTGAATACCTCTTGAAAAAAGACAAAATAGCCTGGTGATTCCAGATGGTATGTCATGATCACATTACCTGATCATTTTATAGGAAGAGCTGAATTTCTGGCAGGAATACATCACACATGTCACAGTGCAGGCTTTGGCTGAGGCACAGCCTCGGGTTAGATGTTCTGTCAGTCAGGTGGCAGAGGTAAAACAAGTGGCTGGCACAGAGAGGCACAGACACTGGGAAGAAGTGGCTTGTGCATATATATATGTGTATATATATGTATATATATATATATGACACATAGAGACTCACATGTACACACACAGTGTTACTTGTTAAAAAGTTTGGCTCATTTCCCTTTCAGCTGAAAGTAATCTGAGTATGTTCATGATATGAAACATTTCCACATGGCTTTATAGAAATAGGATAGAATAGGGCAGTAATGGGCTTATATATTTATCCTATATGAATAAGGGGATGAGTGTCACAACCGATTTGTCATTTTGCCTGGTTTTAGTGAAGGAGTTTGTAGCATCAGGTAACAATTCTGGCTGTACCTAAGGTCCTGGTTGGTATTTTCCTGGGTGGATACTGCACAGTTGCAGCCGTGTCAGATAATGGAGTGGATCCACTGAACAGGGCTGAGGAGAGGCTGCAAAGCTCTTGCCTTGTTCTGGTAAATCCAACGTGCAGATCTGCAGTGGTACTGCAGGGAGGAGGGGGAAGAAAGCAAAGAGATATGACTTCACCATTGTGAAGTTTCCACGTGCTTTTGGGATAGCAACATTCCCAAGATAATACAATCTTTGAATGGAGTACTGCAATCCTAACACCTGGAATTTGCAGCTTTGTCTGGAGCGTGGCTTTGTGTGGTTGTATCAGCAAGCACTCTGAGGCAAAACAGACAACTAATTTTAGGCAGAAGCTTTTGGTGGGTATTAATTTGAAATAGGAAACGATTTATTTTTTGGGAAAAAAACCCCAATTTATTTGTGTCTGTGTGCATTTTCAGTGTAAAAGAGTGAAGAGGATTTTTCACTTTACTGTGAACAAACGTGGTTACAATAGCCCAGCCATGTGTCTGCTCCTTTTGTGGATTTTAGTAGTGCTGTTCACACAGGAAAAGTCTTTGTCACTTTCTTTGAATAAAGGTCTCATGTTGAGTAACATCCATTGTAAAATTCTTAGTGCACATTATCATTATAAGAAGCCACAAGGATCGATGCTACTGATTAATGAAATATTGCATGTTAATGAGCCATG
This sequence comes from Dicrurus megarhynchus, assembly GCA_013399195.1. Classification (NCBI taxonomy): domain Eukaryota; kingdom Metazoa; phylum Chordata; class Aves; order Passeriformes; family Dicruridae; genus Dicrurus; species Dicrurus megarhynchus. The sequence goes on along the minus strand of VXAD01002609.1, from coordinate 1,601,753 downwards.
CTCCCGTATCGTGTAGAAGGTTGTATCCTTGAGACATCATTAAATGAATAACACTGAGAAGAAAGAAGACTTCAAATAACTAAATGGTTTTAACTTAAGTCCGTAAAATCAATGAAAATGGAAGCTAGAGCTCTTGCTTATCTATTAATTCAGTACTATGCCTTCTCCAGGTCAGTGTTACAGCACACATGGGACAAAATACCCTTGAATGATTTTGTACAAGATTACTGCAATAGCCAGACACGGGGAGATAAGGTAAAGATAGACTGATAGGCTTAACTCTGAAATGGCCTGGTTTCATGGCTTTATTTCAAATGCCTGGCATCGTGCAGTTCCTGTGTGTGTTATATCACAGCTATATAAAACTTTGCTTATTTGGCCATTTCATTTGTAAAGAAGGCAACCTTTAAGCTGACAAGCAGCTTTAGAGCCTTTCTGGTCCCAGTACCAAGGGGGAAAATATGGGCCAAAGTGTGACCCATATAGTGTAAATGGGATGTGTCTTAATGATTATGTTAATAAAAATCAGCAAGTGTTTCCCAAAAATTTCTGTTTAACAGAGGCATAAGTTTCACTTATAAAAACACTTGTTATTTTTAGTCTTTTACTATCTGTATTTGTGGATTTTCATGTATCTTAACTGCAGAAACAGTTTTCCAAGGAATAACATAGACTGCAATACTGACCTACGTTACACCCCACATAATATTTGGGGCTACACAGCTTTTAAATTTCATTTTTCTGTGCTTTCCTTCTGCTAATATTGTTCCTCTGTCTTCTAATACTGTCCCTCCTCTTTCATTACTTCTTCTTTTCCACCTTTAAGAACACCAAGCTACAGAAGTGAATTTCACTTTATTGTTATATTTATTAGCACTGTAAACTTCCCTGGTGTGAACCCAAGCTGAAGTCCTCTGTGGAAATAACCATCTCCTATAATCATCAGTGTCATCTTTGAGGATGGCAGCTTCAGAGTTTCTGGGGAACATTGTTCTTGTGAGACGCTGGTGTGGTGAAGCGGGGAGCTCCCAGAGGTATTTAAAATCATTTCCTTAGAGACTTTTGAGGTGTAACAGCAAGACCTTGAATTTGACTGCATGTTCTATGGGGAATCGGTGTAGAGAAAGAAAGAGGGATGGTATGTTGTTAGCTGTTGATATGACTAAGGAATTAAATGCCTGCATTTTAAATTCATTGAAACCATTCATTCATATACACATGTATAAAAATATTTAAAAAAAAGTCATGGCTTAGCCAAGGGGTCACAGGCATCAAGGTATTGATGATTTTTTTAGTGCAGGACCATGCCCACCGCTTGTATATTTACTTTCACTGCAAAAGTAATAATTTTGGAATGGAACTTACTATGAGCTTTCATTGGTGGGTGCTGTCAGGGAGCTCTGTGGTATGGCAGCCTTTTGGTATATAAGATGGTGGGCTCTTATTTCCTGTCATCTGGACAGTTTTTTAGCTTTTTGGTGCTATTAGAGCTCGTCATTCAATATTGGTTTAGATTACTCCCCCCTCTCCTCCCAGTTAATTGTAATTTCTAGTTAGTTTATTGTGAAGTGGGCACTCACTGCCTCTGATCTTTATGTGAAAAGTATGCTAGAAGGAAATGTGACTTTGTAGATAGAGTTATATATTTCTCAAATATTTTGTAGAAAACCCATGCTATTGAACTAATGGTAAGGTTCTTGAAATAAAAAGCAAATTGAATAAAAATGAGTGTGACAGGTAATTTAATACAAGCAGGAAAGACAAAATATTTCTCTGATAAAATCTGTGTCATGAACCTGAATCTCCAGGCACAATAATTTCAAGTGAAGTATTTCTCCTCTGGACAACCAGCTGATGGAATAGGTACAAAAGTCACTTTGTTTCCCTGCTAGTCTCAAATATCTGCCACATCTCTGTGCAGTTGCAAAGTGTTACATGGCATCACATTGTGATTTTAGCAATTGAAAAGGGAGCTTATGGGGTCTCTAATCTCACAAGCCAGCTGGCATTTAGACACTCTTTGTTTCAGCAGGGAAACAGCATCCATTTGTTTCCCCTGGAAATCTGATCTACCTTGGAAGAAGATACTTTTGAACAGGAGATCGTTTCAGTGATTGAGCTTTAAACAAATTTCTGCTCTGGCAGCTGCATTGAGAAGCCACCCTTGGACATGTTCTGCTTGTCTGTCCCAGTGCTGGTGCTGCCAGCACTTGTTTGAGGCCACAGGATGTCAGGTGTCACCTCCACAGTCCGTAGTGACCCTCTGGGCTGAGGTGGTCCACTCTGCTTTGTCAGAGAAGCACAGGGAAATTTGTCTTTTGGGGACCGTGGAGAAATGCTGAATAGCTGTGAGAGGATTATTTTTTACCTGAGAGGTTTAGCATGTCTCAGTGCAAATCATATGGATTACTGTTTCACAATAAACAGCAGAGTGGTGTTAGACTGTACCTAAAAGGATCAACAGCAGCGCTGTCATTGCCCCACACCTGAGTGAGGAATTTTGCTTCTGGATGGGAAATTGGTTACAGAGGACAAGCAGGCAAGATCCTCCTTTAACACAGCAGTGAAGAAAAATCCCTTAATCATGATGGACTGGATAAATATAGAGCCAGGTTTGATTTTTGCTGGTTTAGGAATAGCAGAATTGTAATTGACTTTTATAAGCTCAGCAGAGTGGCAGGGGAATAAATAAGAGGAGTAGGAATTTAAAGTTACACTTTTCTTTTTTTAGGTGACCAGTATTAGTGACCCACTAACATTTTGGATTCTATGAAAGCTTCAGCTCTTCCTTTCTGCCAAAGATATAAAAATGCGTTGTAACCATGCTGTGAAATCACCAGGAGTTACAGGAAAACAGAAGTAGGTTTGATGGAGTTAAAACAGTAAACCTTTATTCCTTAAAATAGATATACTTTCCAGTGACGCATAAAAGCACTCAAAAGATGCAAAGCATAGATACCACTTTTCTAAAACCTTGGAAAGGACTTTGAAAATCAGCTTAAAGGATAAGATTAAAAAAAGAAAAGGAAATGACCATACAACTTTGGGATCCCCAGAGGGAACTCTTGTTTGAAGATGATTTACCAACTGTAATGATGAATTGAAAGTTAATCATCAATTGCCAGGATAAAGTGTTCTGAACTGTAATGATAAAGACCTGGATTTAATTCCCAATATCTTGATTCCTTTTCTTATCTGTCTGTGCTTACCCTTTCAGGGAACTGAGCAAACAATGCTCTCATGTACTCTGGCAAGGGTAGTGTAACACTGCTCAGGATGGGACTTCAAAAGAGAACACAGCACACAGAGATTAGCCACTGAGATTTCCCAAAGGGGGCAGGAAATTACAAAATACAGAACCAGAATCATAAGTGTAGTGAGATTTGGATTGATGTGGGACCAAGGCATGAAAATATAGGTAAAAGAGTATTCTATTGACATAGTAAAACGTAATTGAAAGCAAATAGGGAAGTGTTAAAATGCTTTAAAATTAAAAATGGTTGTAAAGACATTGACAGATATTTGGAAAGGTTCAAGTGGAAAGAGAAGAAAGGAGTAGGAAGAATGTTGTATTTGAAATTATTTTCTTAGTTCATTATTAGACCCTGTAGCAGAGGTTTGTCTTGCCTTTATAGGACATGGGAAATAAAGGGGATATATTCATTGATTTTTTTTTTGATGTATCCCTTTTAACACATAGTTGTCAGAAAAGCTGGAGGTTTGCTTTATTTTTCTTCCCACTGTGGTGGCGTGTAGAGAATCAAGAACATTGCAGTAGCTTTTTCTCAGCAAGCCTCGTAAAATACATTTCAGCCAGTTAGCAGGAAAAAAAACCCCAAAAGCTCTCTTATCTTAGGCGTTACCAAAAGCATCTAAGTGCTAACAGAGGGAGTTTTCCAGGAGCAGAGTGTGGGAGACTGAGGAAAAGTCTGAATGACAGGGAAGTGTCCCCTTTTGCAGCACCACCTGTACCACAGTTGCATTTAGATACATGTGCAGGTCTAGCTTTGCTCAGGTAGTTCTGTTTCCTACAGAGAATTTTTTTTTTTGTCAGTTTAGCAGACACATCAAGCTTTCTTAATATGCTTAATATGCTTTCTAGCAGAACAGATCCCCCACAGGTTTCTCAAAATTAAATTCTAGAACCGACCTGTGAGACCACATGTGCAGGAGCAAGACACGTGCGTGGTACTGTCCCCAGGGGAGGGCACATCCATGACAAAGCAACTCTGTGCTTTCTCTCGGCCCAAGAACCTGCAGTTCCAAGCAGGCTATGGCTGTATTTGGTCAGAATCCCAAAATGTTGTGGGTTGGAGGGGACCTTGAAGGTCACCTTCCACCAGACCAGGTTGCTCAGGGAGCAGCAGCTCTCTTGTATTTGCCCAATGCACAGCAGCAGATGTTACCTGTGCAGGGCTGTGCAATGACTGCATCTATTAATACAGAGTAAGATGAGTCTGTGCTGAGTATCTGTGACTAAAACCAAGTGGGAAAGCACTGCTAGCTTGTCTGAAGGGAGATGAAGCTGTACAAGTAGCATTTGGATGTTTACCTTTCCAAAGCGTTCATAATTTTCCATTTGGGAAGTAGAAAAAGTAACAGAATATTTCTATTGTCAAAAGAATCATAGAATTTAAGCCATACAGATGAAGAAAGCAATTAACAGCAGAGAAAAAAGATAAAGGGCATCCACTTCCAGTGAATGTGAAAAAACTTCGTTTTCTCTGAGAATTTTTATAATAAAGAGGCTTAATTATGAGGCTTTGTAAGAAAGCATTTAGACTATTGTTTCTTCCTGAGGTCTGTCTTGCATTTCTTGGTTAATCATGAAGTTACTTTTCCCAAGGTCACCAAAAAATGCAGAAAATGTCAAAGCTTAGCGCAAATGACTGAAAAGAAATGTATTCATTGGTGTTTCTTGGAAGAAAGGGCTTAGCAAAAACAAGAATAAGAAAAACTATACTGCATAATAACCCTGCCTTAATATTTTGGTGCAGGAAGGTAGAGAAAAAGATGTAGAACAATTTTCCCAGAAAAAAACAATTAAAAACTGATCACTGATGACCTCAGAACTTTCTTTTTTCTTTTTTTTTTTTTGCAAAATAGTGCAGGAATAAACAGCATATCATTAACCTTGTTAAGGTTTGGGGGTTTTTTTTGCAAGTCAGACAGATGGTGGATGTAATGATCTACTTTTCAGTGCTCAAAGTGTGTGCAGGCTTGGTGAAGAGGAATGCACAGTGACGTGAGAAATTTTTAAACCACTTCTGCCACACTTTTATGTGGCCTCGAGCAAACCATTTCATCACTCACCTGTTTTCCATTCTCCAGATGGAAATGCAAAAACATTTGTACCTCACAGGTGAGTTGTGTTGTAAAGTCATTCATTTATAAGATATACTCACACACACAGGAGTGCTGTAAGAACAGTAATAAATACAAGAAATGTTGAAGCCAGAAAAGAATTGAGGCTCGAAAGGCAGGGAAAACAAGAGTGCTCAACTCATTTCTGTGCCTCTGAAAATTCCTCCAATGGTTCTCACTCAGATCTCAGAAGTCCCTGAGCCTATATAACCCTATACATTGCATTTAGTGTTAAATTTGCACAGTAGTTGAATCTTTGACTTTATTTCCCCCTGCTCAGCCTTTAAATGCTGCCCAAAGTTTCTGTTTCTGACCACACAGGGAGAATTATGCTTAAGTGACCTTGTGTTAAGCCTAGGTTCAGTATTTGGATGTATTTCCCCTCCTGCTGTTCCCCAAATACCATGTGGTGCCAGTATGTTCTGTGTAATCTCCAGCAGTTCACTGGCATACATGTTTATTTTCTCATTTCTGTTACATATCTGTTCAGCTTCCTGTTTTCTGAACTCTAGAAATTAATTTTAGCATAGTTGTATCATGTCTTGCATTCACAGAACCTGGCTCATTTCTGGTGCCATCTGTTACACACTTTGGATCTTTGCATTGTGCTGCCTGTAATCTGATAGTCAGAAACAGCCACATTACTCCCAGTGCTGCTCCATGTGTACTTATCAGGCCCAGGGGCCTCCCAGGTAATGTTAGATTTCCTAACATTTCCTAACTAACATCTCCTCCAAAATGCATGGTTCTAGACTGTTTTTTGAAATGGATATAGAGGTTTTTTTCTAACTTTGGTATTATGCATAGACTAAATAACAAGGCACTAATAACAGCATCATTTTTGATGACTTTGTAATTCAAAATTCAAACTAATGGCTTGCAAAGGCATAGCTCAATATTTTTAGGAAAAGGCTTTCAATTCCAAATGGAGTTAAACACAAAATTTAAAAAGCAACTTGTTTATTGCAATACTCTGTTCATTGTGTTCACAAAGTCTATCAAATATTCATGGGGTAATGGGTTCTCTTCTTGCAGATATGGAATTTTCTCTTTTGCCTTTGCTGCAGAAGAGCAGTGCAACTTGCACGACTTCCTGCCATTATTTGTACGAAGATCCGTGGTACCAGTGGAGGGTTTTCCAATCCAATGGGGCTTATGTGGGTGATAGGAACACTGGAACATGATTCATTCCTGTTTGTCTTTCCAAGTCACCGTTACCCCTGGCAGAGCTGGGATTTCTTGAAGATGGCTGAACGCCTGCCTGCCCAGGGGAAGTGGGCAGTGAATTCCTTGTTGTGCTTTGCTTTTGCTTTCCTTGCTGTAGAATCACAGAATCTCTTTGTCTATAATAATTTGAATTGTTGTAAATCCAATTAATTTTCAGTGCAGAAATCTCAAGGAACACTGGCAATCTACTTTCTAATATATGCTCTCTCCAAAGAAACAGCACATAGCTGCATGATGTACATTTCTCAGCTTTATTCCAAATCCCCTAATAAAACAAGGAACATGAGTCCTACACAGCTGCTCCAGTAACTCTTAGCCTCAAGGAGCTAAGAGTTTTACACTAAACCAAATTCTGTATAAAGGACATCCAGCCTTAGTCTTACTCTTAACAAAGAGAATAGGAAAATCCCATTTTGACCGTACTCATCCTGCTGTTGGAATAACTGTTGGGAACAGGCAGCAAGTACTCAATCCATTTTTCTCTTGTAGACACCTCTAACCACTGCCTAGGGAAAGGATAAGCTACATCCAGTAGTACTCTGATTTCCATTTCTTCTTCCATCCTCCTCTTGTGACCTCCGTTAATCCCTTTCATCCTCCAAAGCCAAAGGAAACCTACATCTAAAGTTGCTCTTATCCTTTAACTCTTCCAAAAATAAAATGCTGCAACACCTTCTGAAAAATGCTTTTAATATATGCTGAAGTGCCTGTGATATTTCTGCAATGATCTCAGACACCTGAGGGCTGCATGAACTACTTATTTCCAATAGCAAAATATTGACCTAGGATTGTGGGGTGTGTTTCAGAAAACACAGCAAAACAGAATTTCATCCTTTCACAAAAGGCTACCAAAGGCTTATGAGCCACGTGATCTCCACTTAGCCTTGTAAAGTAGGGCATAACTGCAACTTGCTTTTGTAATGTGGCCTTGTCCTGGCTTTCTGCCTTTTTCATTTTTAGAAAAGACTGTATTTATATTTGTTTGGGGGCATTTTACATAACCAGGGAGTCATGGATTACTAAAAGAGATCTGGAGTTGTAAATACAACTCCAGGGTTTCAGTACAAGGCCTCATTGTCTCACTGACTGTCAGATTTAACACTGGACCCAAAGTTCCTGTGATGCTTCTTGACTATGTCAATCATTGTTGACATACAAGTAAATAATGTTGTAGCACATTTCTAATACTCATCCAGTTGTGGTTTTTCATGGTTTTTTTTTTTTTTTGAAACAAACTTATTTCAAAAGTTGCTGGAGTAACTGCAGTTTCCCTTTCACAGATGCTAATTAACCTTTGACTAACTCACATATCAGTAGGTGTGGGGATTTTTGATATGTTAAAAGTGACGGTGATTTTATTCCCACGAGTTTGCACACTGGAAGAGATTACTATGGTATCAGACCACAGAAAGAAGAAAGGGGAAATGATTTTATATAGTTTAAAATACTAACTTGCATTTGATAGCAAGTTCTAAAGTTTAATTAGCTCTTTTGGAATTTTTTTTCTAGGTTGCCTAGCATTCTGCTGTTATGCAGTGGCTTAATCTCTGCTTCTGCAAAGTATTTAAGGAAAAAAAATGTGATTAAGGCATAATTTTACAACTTTACATTTATCTTTTAGAGAGGTCTACACAGAGCTTTAGGCACCATAATGTATAATTATTAACCTGACTGAAAAGCACCAGAACTGGTAAAATAATTAAAAGGAATCAGCTGGCAACTCTCTACAGATCTCCTTTCCTTTCTATCCTTTTCCACAAAGTACATTTCAAGACTTCTCTGAATTGTCTTCTCTGAAGTGTTTTCAGAAGATCCTGTTCATGTAAGCAGGATGAAGCCAATGGTGCTCACAGCAGTTACTTGTGTATTTAAAGCTGCTCAAACGCTTATGTCTTAAATGTTTCACCACACTATTACTGTAGCCTTGATTTCCCATTTGTACAACCTGCCTTAGGTACATGAGGTGATTTTCATTTCCTTAGTCTACTTTCTATGAGAAACTGCTCGAAGAAATGCCTCCTTTGAGCCTGAGTTGTAATGTTTTGAAAAGTTTGTTTTCTTTATAAATTGAAGACAAAAAAAATCAACAGATTTAAAACGGCTTGATGGGTTATGAGAGTAATAAAACACACTTCCTCTTAATTTTCAATGCTTCAGACTTTTATATTAGCAAATAAGCAAGTATGTGATCATTACGGCATAATGTTCAGTGTTCTGCCTAGTGCCTTTTTAGGAGCTGAGATTTGCCTCTGATTACAGTCTCAACTTCTTTTTCTGTTCATTAGCACTATTAGTCACCCAATTAGTCACCTGATTATCTTAAATTAATACTATCAATAGATATGTTTTCAGATTTGAGTTTGAAACGCTATATTTCTGGTGACGCGCTGCGATAATTATTCAAATGTCTTTGTTAGGTGGAGGATGACTTGATGCAAAGTGTCCTCCTTTCCTTCCTCACACTGAAAACGAGGAAATCCAAAGGGTTTTGATTCTACCAGAATTGTTCTGCACAATTTTCCTCAAAATAGGAAAAGGGAGAGGGACACCTGGTAGATTTGTCCTGCCAGGCAGTGATTTAAGCACTCTGTGTTGTTCACTGCCTGATCAGGTTGGACGTTAGAAGGAATTCCTTCAGAGGAAGGAATGGGCTGCCCAGGGAGGTGGTAGAGTCACCATCCCTGGATGTGTTGAAGGAAAGGCTGGACATGGATTCAGTGCCATGGTCTGACAGGGTGGTGTTCCATCAAAGCTTGGACTCGACCATCTCGGAGGTGTTTTCCACCCTGACTGTTCCTGTGATTCTGTCATGCTCAGATGCAGTCACGTCCATGCACTTTTTTCCTCCTTATTCTCCCGCCCTGCCTGCCCCCCATGTTTCCTCCTGGCATATAACCAGGTGAACACAGGTTCACAGGACCCAAAAGAGAGAGAGCAGGATGTGCTGCAGGAGTCCAGAGCCAGTCCCATTGCTCAAAGCCAGGCAAGTGCCTGAGGAGCCTGGCTTTAATGGAGCTGCTCTTTCATCTGCAGCAGGGGCTGTCCAGTGCCATGCCATGTTTTTTCTGTTCCACAGAATGTTAAATTGGGAAAATCTGTTGCATTTGATATTTGCCCTCTCAGACAATATCTTATTTCTGTGCCTCATCAACCGAAATCATGAAAGTGGTAAGGAAGATGGAGCTGCTAACATTGGCATCCATTCTTCTTCTGGGAAGATATTCGTGTTTTAAGAATGATTTCTATGTCATACAGCTTACTAGTCTAGTAAAAAACTTGGATACATATTTACAGACATTCATTGTGACTCATCAAGTAAATCACACTCATTTTCCAAATTAGTAATGTATGCCTATGAAATACATACTTTCCAGGCAGCTGTGGTCCATTAAATATATCATTTTCTTCTTAAGAAAATTAAAATTCAAAGTTGAAATGAAACTTTGGGGAAAATTTTTAGCAAAATGAAATTGGGACATTTTTTCAAGTGAGAAATTTTATTAGGGGGATGTAAAATGAGAGGTTATCTTGTCCTGAGCAAGTGGGTGTAACAAGAGCGATGTAAGTGTAACCTCTTGCTGCCAAAGTGGCATAGGGTTCTAGATATTTTGTTTTCCCTTTACAGGTAATGTTATTTTTACTTTGAAGGATGATAGGAGGGGAGGATCTTTATTTCAAGCTCAAAACCCAAAATAGACTCTGCAGTTTAATAGTTGACATAATAGATATGACAGATGCAACTAGTTGGAAGACTTTAAATGTTCTGTGAATTTTGCATATGACACACACTGATTTGAATCACCCATCTGTGCTTCCAATGACGTGCACTAATTGCTCAAGACAATAGAATATCAGACTATTATATAGGTGTGATGCTACACAGTGCACTCATTTTAATGAGAGTTTATATTCAGTTCTTCCTGTCTTCATGTAATGGACTCCACAGAAAAATTAATAATGAACTAACTAATTTTATAAAAGTGTAGAATTGATTGTGGCAAGAAATGAAGTAAAATAGTGCTTCATGTGAGGGATGTGCACTCCTCACCACCCGTGTCTGTCTGGTTCTCATTTCTGGAAATCGCTAGTGGGATTTAGCTCCAGATTAAGGCATTGTCACGTGGCTGTCTGTGTGAGCCAGCTATAACCACTCATAGTAGTTGGAGGAGTGGTGGTGTAGATGTGCATCAGCGTTCATGGTGCCAGCAGCTGGAGGGATCTGCAGGAAGGTGTTTGTGATGTGGGCTATATTGTCTACATGGTCTATGTTTGTTAAAGTCTGCTATCAACATGGTCCTTGCTTATTTAACTCACATGTGGGGAGCTGCATTTAGTGTTTACAGTTTGGGTGTGTCACAGCAGAACTAATGAAGTGCTGGTGCATTTTGCTCACATTGTGACATAAATTTCATTGTTCATCAGTGGTTACAGTGGAAGATCCAGGTTAGGGCACCTTAGAAAACAAAGAATGCACCGACACTGATGAGAACGATGGATTTCATTGCAGCATGCATCAGGTTCTTTGAGTGGTTGTAAACCAGTTCTCGTGGTGTTTTTCCCAGCTCTTGACAGCGTTACAACCATCACTGGAATTTAAACTTCTGTGTATGTTATTCAGAGTAGAGGAGGGCCAGCTCAGGTGGGATTTGCACAGATGTCAGTCACACATCTGTTTTTGGGAAGCAGTCTCTTGAAAGGAAGGGTTACAGCTGGCTGAAATCCACAGCCAGCTGGAAATGTGCCAGAGCTGCTCTTATACTGGTGTCATGTAATGGGTTGGGATGGAATCAGAGGGTGAAATGAAAGGGGAAGGACAGCGGCCGAGGAAGAGCCTTGAAACTTCAGTGAGAGCAGTTCCAAGCCGAGGACGTGGCCTGGCTCAGCATGCAGGCACTGGAACCTCGTCCAAACCCACAGTGAACCATGACTTTGTACAAAAATGCTTTTAATTTACAAACAATACTAATTGCAAAGCTGGTACATTGCTCTACACTGAAATATAAGTCAACTCTATTTTTTAGCACTTTCTGACAATACAAAACTCTTCAATTTCTTCTGCTAAATGGGCCATTTCATTCGTGTTTTGTCCATTTCTTCAAACCATGCAGAAGTAGAAAAGACTCTCTGTCTATTCTACAAACCTTTTAACACAAAGAGCCTCACTGAATATTATTGATCTGTAATGCTGGCTGGTGTGTTTTCCAGGAAACCAGGTTTCACCAATAAAAGACAAGTAAACACAGTTTATTGTTTATTTTTGGGGAGCTGATATCAGTAAAAGGTTCCTTTTCTTTTGCTTTCAAATATTCTGTCTGCATCTAGTCTTTCTCCAGTAGACACACACAAATTCTGCACAGAAAATCCCACGAGAAAGAGAATTATTTTTTAACTCTCACTTTAGCAAAAAAATGTACAAGTCATCTATGCCCACATACATTTCTAAAACTTTCTCCTACACTTAAATGTTAATATACACTCAGTGCATGTATATCTCTGAAGGCATGAGTTAAAAGCTCTCAGAAACAATTGAAGTTAATTGGATTGTTCCCATTTGTCTACATTAAATACCTTGCATTTACAGTTCAGTTAATAATCCCTTAGCTAAAGAGCTGGAATGAGTCTAACACTGCCAAACATTATTGAATCCACAATGCTAACAAACTAACTAATACTACGGGAAAACTCTAAATTTTAAATTCTGCCTCCTGGTATGGAAACTATTCATTACTGCTGGGGAAGTGAAAATGAGAACCAGATTGCTTTTGCTTATGGACCCAACAGTACAGACAATCTTTGCTGCCCCATAGGAACAGGCCATTCACTGTCTGTTACAGGAATAATCTTCACTGCCCTCAGTGGTTTTGGTAGTTTGATAGTCTAAAGTACAGTCCTGGTGCCAGTAGTTTGCTGTGCTTGCTGTAGGCATTCATTGTGCTCAGCAGGATGGAGCTTGGATACTGAGATATTTTATTCACTAACTTTGGTTGACTTGGGAACGGATCATAAGGGCTGCTTGCTCAAATAGTCTCAAAATTATTCCTCACAGATTTTTTTTTTTTATTCTTTTTTTTTTTTTTTTAATTTCTAAATAGAAGATGCCATGGGCCACTCTAAACAAACCAACCCTAACAATTATCACTAAAGAGTTAGAGTGGTTATAAGGTAACTGCTGTGTGTGTAGTCCTTGCAAATGGCCATGTTTAATTTAGTTACTGATTTTTTTACCAAAAGGACCCGTGCATGAAACCTTGGACCATCATAATAATTTAGTAGTGCATAGTGTTTGTTTAATTCATCAGTATTTTTTAGGGAAAAGAAAGTACACTTTAGCCCACTAGTCTGCGAGAAACCCCTGGTAACTGTGCCCATACTGTGATCCTAAGCAAGCTGGCTTCTGAGAAGGAATATAAATAAAAATAGAAGCGAGAGTACCTTTTGTCCAATGCTGAGGAATGTTATGCATTTATCTGCTCTGCATTTTTGTTGCCTTTCTCCAGAGAGTAGGGTTATTGTCAGCAGATAAAGAATTAGAAATGTCATATTGTCCCAAACCTGTCAACTCTCACCTAAGTGGCTGTTGTGAAAATGGAAGCAAGGGCTACTCTGCCATTTTGCTCTTAAATTTGCTATGCTTTTTGTAAATAATATATTGTAGGTCTAGACTTGACATGTTTTAGATCTGTTTTATTCTGATGATCATTTTCTATTCACCAGCTTCTGTGTTAAGATACTCAATTATTAAACAGAAAGCATGAAGGCAGAGTTCCTACCAGAAGGGTTTCGAGCCTTCTGTCCATATAGGAGTCGACAGTAGCTGTGTAAATATGTGGTCCCAAGTATCACTGCCTGTCTGGGAGTTCTGCTAGATTAGAAGTGATGTGCTGATTTCCTTTCATGCTCCATTCAGTGTAAGGATTTTTTTCTATTCTTCTGGGAATCCTTAATATAACATGCAGAGCAAGTCAACTGTACTTTCAAAACAGGTACTGCGCTAACACTGAAAACATGTCAAAATGAAAATTATTTTTCTTATGACAAGTATTTGATCCCACTAATCTTCAAGTGCTGGCTGTGCTGTTCTGGTTTTGTGACTGCTCCATTGCTGAGATGTTTTGAGATTTCCTGCCTAAAATTATGCTCTTCTAAAAATACAGAATGTAAATATGAGAAGATAAGTGAGGCCAGGCACTTTCCTTCTGACAGCCTTTTACATAAATGCTGTCCCCTCAACTCTCCCATTGCCATTTCTCAGAGCTATGCACTTTGATTCTGTCAAAAGGTGTGGTAATGAGAGCAGATATAATTATGTTTCTGAAAGCTGGTGACCACAGTCCAAATTAAATGGTCTTAAAGGATGCTTTGAAAGCTTCAAATAGCGGAGAAGCATTTGACTTGAAGTATCTTTATTCTCCCCGAGATCCAAGTTAATGGAAAGACTGTAGTCCTGAACACCAGGTTATTAGTATCAGTATTAATTTCTTTAATGTGTTTCTATTTCATATTGCTCAGAGCTTCAAAAGTGTTGGAAGAAATCCGTGTTAAAAAGGCACATAGGAGAGCCTGCGTGTCTATATGCGTACACATATATTTATGTAGCCATATATAACTAAAGGAAAATCATCCACCTCCACCTTTCAGGAGAAACTGTGTTGTATGAATGTTTTTCAAAGCATTTGACCATGACTGTATGTGCAAATATATGGAATATATCAGAAGTGTTATTTCTGCCCTTGAGGTCACAGGAGACCAACAAGGAACAGCCCTGTGCCTTAGGTACCAGCGTCAGCGTTAGACTGGGGAGTTCTGGCCAATGCTGGAGACAAGCCTTGACATTCAGGGATGGGAGGGTGCAGTTCTGCCTAGTTTAACCTGCTGGGAATGACTCAGAATACACGACCTCCACCTTGGTTTCTCACTATAGAATCAGATTTTCTTTCAGCTACTCAAAATGTGGCAAGAAATGCAGTGACTCAGAGTTAGCACAAGGGCATTGAAGAGGTGATCAGCAAGAGCTTTACCTCTAAACTCCCTGCCCCTCTGTCTGCTGAGTGTTCCTGAGGATGGGGTTGGATTACAGTCAGCTGTACAAAACAACTTTCTCCTCCCCTTTGCCACTTTCCTGAAGAAATTCGGCTCTGTGAGGTAGCTGGAGTCAAGTTTTACTGATGGTGGCTCATTCAGAAAATTGACAAAATGAGACTTGCATGTCATTCATGGTGTCTGTGGTTGCAGGAGTGTGGGTTTCTAGATGGTAAAATACTGCACAGGTTGCAGTGAATTACATACAGCTCCAAGCATGTGCCTTGAAACCAGATGACATGAAGTACATTGGGAAGAGGGGTGGGAGAACTTATTTCATTCCAAACTCTATATGAAAATATTATGCACAATTAACTTCATTTTCTCTGCAATGTTCAATTACATGGTTACATGAAGACCAATTTTGCTCTGCTGTTTGGGCTGTGAAACTGGGCCTTGGGAGAGCTGGACTGTATGCTCAGCTGTGCCATAAACAAACCCATACAGCTTCTGTAACACCAGCCCCTGCAGTTAGCAGAATTAGCCAGGAAGAAGGTTTTTCCAGCAGCCAGGGTTGTCCCTAGCAAAGGAAATTACTTGTGCAGGATTCCCAAAGTGATCTCACCTGTTGACATTGCTGTTCTGGGATCTTTTCTTTCCAGAGAGACAGATATGGGGGAAAGATTAAAAAATTTCCTTATCCAGTTGTTGTTTGGGGCTGAGAACTGAATGACAATGAAATAAAAAGTGAAATAATATTTATTTATAAATTTTTTAAAAATATAAGTCAAGAGGTAGCAGAGAATGCTTTTTCATAAAGTATCTCATTGCTGTAGATGACCCACCCTACCTGTCTGAAACAAAATAACACAAATCCCCGCAAAAAAGCAGCAAAAAAATAGAACAACCCTTACCAGTTCACCCAAATTGATGTTGGTTTTTTCAGCTGTGTCTTCGTATGTCCTTACATAAAGGATGCACTCCCTGCATCCCGACTTGCAATTATTACAACAATGCTAGGGAGATCTTCAAGAGAAGGTGAAGATTAATGTTAATATGTTAATGGCAGTTGTAAATCTTCCTTTGGGAATCAAAAATTTGGATCTTAAAATTACAAATCTTTAGTTCTATCATAGGAGCTAAATATGAACAATTTTTATAAGCTTGTGGTCTAGCACAAGCTCATATCTTCTTTAAAATTAGGAAGCAATTTGATTATGAGAGCTGTGGAAAATGAATGCAGAATTTTATTTGTATGTACACAAACTAAGAAGCAATGAATTTATAAAAAGAGAATTTCATTTCATTGCGGAGCTTTGGTAGTATGTTCAAGAGATTGAAATTTTATTTGTTGATTAGATTTATCCACAGAACAACTGAGGGAAGTTAGAAATTTGGGATGCTCATGTCTGTTTATCTTTTACCCCTGAGTTGACCTCCTGGCCCAGATGCAAATAGACCAGTTCTGTTAATGGTAGTGAATCTATCTTAATATTATTGGATTTAGCCTGTTGACTTCAGAGAACTTACTCAGAGGCTTAAAGTTAGGCATGTCCATAAGTCTTCATTAGGGTCTGGATTGTAGTCGTTACCTGTAGAGAGGGAGAATTGATTCATGATCTCAAAGCCCAGGTGGTGGCAGAGCCATGTAATGCTGCATTCAATTCCTTACAGCAGTGTGTCACCCTGGAGTACGAGTGTCTGTAAAACAACATGAATTATTAATGCAAATAAAATGGTAAAACCTGCCTGAACTTGTGACATAAGCACATGAGGTGGCACTGGAGTCGTAAATGCTGGTGTTAATGCCAATATAACAGCTTAAAACTTTCATTTTTCATGTCTTTTACCCGCCCATCCCTCACCTCTGGAGCACTCCAGCTGTCGTGTTCCTGGCTAAAGGCATGGGCTTTGTTTCTCTGTGACAGCCTTGGCCAGCAGAGTCTTGGCCATTTGAAGCATTCTTTTTCTCATGTCTAGTTCTGAAGGGTGGGACACCCATTCCTTTGTCCTGAGTGTCTGTTCCATTCCTTACACTGGAAAAAAAAAAAAAAAAAAAAAAAAAGTCACTCCTCTTTCCCTTCTCCAGCATATTTTTTTTTCCATTGGCTAGAGCCAAACTTGGAGTATCTCAGAAGTTCGGATGTGTAGAATAATTCCCAGGTTGTTGGCTCTTCCACTGAATACCTTCTTCCTTGTCCTACATCCACCCTATCCATGAGCTGTGTGCTCATCCCAAGCCTACCAGGATTAGCAGGCAGCTCACCCTGGATGTCTCCGGGGTTGAACTTGTCTCCTGTGGGGATGGGCCTCTCTCACCCACCCATCTGCACTCACCCTGCCCTCCCTGGAATGCTGCATGACTCCATGCAAGGCACATCATGGAACCAAAAGCCCCTAGAAACGGAATTGAGTTTATAGAGTGACCTGTGTGAAGGGAATGGGATTTAACAAGGGGCTGTTCTCAGGACATGTGAACATTAAGTGCCTGCACCTCCGAGAATACAGAGAGTTTCAGCCTGTATCCAAAATGGGGAGCAGAAGAGGGAAAACTCTCCTGACATTCCCAGATTCTAATCTTATTTAAATTCACGCATATCTAGCACGCAGTAATGAAACTCCTTCAGATTTAAGGGAAATCAAGATCCAGCCAGTGTGATTAATCTTGTGAATAAAAAGGTTTGGGATTAGATATTCTTTCTGTGTGACACTTCAGCAATATGCTGTTATAAAAGGCACAGCAGGAGTTAGTCTTGAAGTGTCAGAATAGCTTCTTTAGTGACAAAGCATTTATACATGTAAATTTTCAAAGAAAGTTGGCAACCCTTTCGTGGGTTCAATTTGTACCTGTCACTCACTTGCAGATGCAAATTTGAGTTACTTGCAGCTCTAATTACAGAGCTTGATTGTCATCGCAAATCAGGTAGTGAGATGTGAAACTACTGAGGTTTGTGCCATCATTTGTTGTTAAAACATGAATGCAAATGTTGCCATCAAAAAGCAAAGTCGGCCAGGGTTTTGCCCTGCTGATAAGTATGAATATTACAAATAAGTGCAATATGGAAATAAAAGGAATTTAATGAGTGGGAGTGTGTGTGAATAACAAGGAAAGGAATGAGTGTGTGGTGAAATCAGGACAGTAAAAAGGGAAATAAAAAAGTAATAAAAAGATTGTTTTGTCTGTTGCAGCAAAGTATGACAATAGAAAGAGATTTTTTTTTCATTTAAATGTTTCTTAGACCCAGCTGCCTTTTGTACCTTCCAAATTTGTCTTCTCTAAGGAATCCTGATTATTTTATTTTTGCTAAGAGCTTTCTAATTTTCAAATGAAAGGAGAGGACTTTATAAAATTATTCATCATATACCTATTGTGCTGTAACTTTCTCTTTCGTCATTACAGTTATGTATATGCATATATAGAGAGAGTTATATTTTAATCTCAACATATAAGAATTTGATTTTTCTTCACAGAAAATGTTGAGGTGTTAAGATTGTTAATTATAACCCTTCATTAATTTCTTTTAAATTAAAAACTGGAGATAGGTACAACATGTTACTGTGTCCCAGCTAACGTCTGCTAGACAGTGATAATTCAACACAAATTGTTTTTTTTTCTTAGTTGGAGAATCTGTTGCACAAAAATGATGGTAGAAATAACAAAGAATTGATTATTTTATATTTGAAACTGAAAGTAGAGTCTAAAAAGATGAGGCAATTTCACTTCACCGATTTGCAATGCTTAATTAAGAAATGGGCTAATGAAGAAGGAATAGAAGTAGATGGTTGGGGGCACTTAGATGAGTTTAAAGATAAATATGCAATACCATATCCCACAGTGTTGCAACCCACTTGGTGACTTTTTCTACATGTATCATTTCAGCAGTCAGCCTCAGCCTCGTCTCTTCCCCTTTCCATCGAGCAGACACCTCACCTCAAAGAATAATTATTACTATGGTGATTTCTAAATTACTGGATCCATGGAGCCTACTTAACCTAATGCAGAAGGTCCTTTTTTTCTTCCCCACTTTCCTCATTACTGAAGGAGAACATTTTGGCCCGAACAATGTCTGTATACATGTGCACTGATTTATTAAGTTTAGAGGATTTGCACTGTTGTTTTACAAAATGGTGTCAACTTGCAGCGTGACTCTATTTGATGATGAATAGCTTTCCCAGGCCAAAGAGCTAATGACATCCAGAGCTTCCGTGCCTCCCACACTCCTGCGGTCCAAAAGGCCACAGATAATTTCTGCCGAATCAAGCCCATAAAGAGAGAATTTATAATCAGCTTTAATGTATTTGGGAGCTAAAGTACCTTAGTCCTTCATCAAAGGGAATGATAAAAACCAGAATTAATATGCCTGGATTTAATTATTTCTGAGTGTGTAATTACTCTTTAGCTAACTGGACAGGAGGTGTATTATTTCTCTTATTTTGAGCAAAGGAAAGGCATCTGCAAGCACACAGTATTCACTATCAAGGTCTAGGGATGCATCATGTTAGTGCCTTACAATGATTGCCTTGATTGCAATACAAATAGAATAAATATTTGAATAATAATTTAAATAATGTAAGAACTATTTTTAAATTAAATGGGTGTGGGCTTCGTTAGGAGCCCCTCCTGCACACAGCCTTTCTTCAGCTTTTAGACTGTTCCTTGCCTTTAGGAAACATAAAATGCAGTAATCACTTTTTCCCTTTTTTAAAGTGACTTAGGGGTCTAATTTCCTGTTAGCATTAATGAGAGTCATGGATATGCACCAACATGAGACTAAATGAGACTAAACCTTAGAGAGCCTTTTGATAAGCAAATCATCTTTGCATCAGCATTTTAGAGGCTTTAGTATCCTTTTTCCCCCATTAGTTATGGTACCCGATTACTTTGTTGATATTTAATATTTATTACATAAACTTTAGCTAAAATTTAGGCTGGCACAGTAAGGCAGCATTATTTGTTTGAAGGTTTTTGTCTTAAACATAGTAAAATCCTCTTTTTGTAATGGATGCCCATTTTTGAAAGTGAAATGCTCAAAAAGTAAGATTAATTGGACTTTCACGAAAGGTGAAGAGAAGGCTACAGTAGAACAACAGTGAAAAGTAACTGGGGACAAAAGACTTCTGGCAATCATAATTCTGTAAATTATTCTTTTTTGTTTCATTAATCCACTATGTCTTAGTATCAATATTCTTAAAATTAGTTTCTGTTACCTGAAAAGAATATTAAAATGATGGAAGAACCCCAAAGAATCATATATTGAATAAATAGTCAAGTGCTAAAGAAATAAACCTAGTTGAGGGATACATTTAATTTACAAAATCATAAACTATCTGTAGAATATTAATTGAAAGCCGCAGAAAATATCTAAAAATTATACACCTACTAAGTAATTTCAGTTCTGATTTATTTTTACTTAAAAAGGTTATTGCTGCTATATTTTGTAGGTTCTTGCCATAAGATTTTATTCTGTTTATCTGCTTGTGATTTCAGCGTGTTTTCCTGTGTGAGGGCTCAAAACATCAATCTTTCTTTATGATCATACAGACACAGCGAGGCTGTAAGCCAGAGTAATCAGTTATCTGGAGAATCAGAAGCAAAAGCCATTTCTTACTGATTTTAGAATGAGAGTTATTGCTGAAAGGGGTGGAATTCTAATCCACAGCTTCTCTTAATACCAGTTTCATGACTTCAGAAAGTGTCTTCAGCATCTGTACGTGAAACAGGCAGCACAGAGCATAACAGAGCTCTGCTTGCTCTCTGAGTACTCCAGGCTGAACCCCTTGATGTTGCCCCTTCAGACAGCCCTGTGCACAATGGGTCTTGAGCTGATGCTTCTTTTAGGGATTGCCCAGCAATTAAAAAATATAAATTAAGCTTCACAGCACCCCTGTATGTTTAGATAAAGTATAAGGAAGTTCATTCCTGCTACATCAGGACCAAACTCTGTTTTAGTTTCTCAGGCAGAGCATTATAATTCCAGGAAGCAGAAAATCTGTTGAAGATGTATTAAATGTTGTCCATTATATTTGCAGACTGGAGTGAACTTTTGGGAGAAATAATCTCTCATCTCTTTCTTAGCCACTGTGAGTGGTGCCTGGTGGCTGTGCCACGTGTCTCCACAGGGACGGGTCCTCCTGCTTGGGGGACGTGGCGAGCAGAGCCCCTCTATTGTGTATTAAAAAGAATGTTTAATTTAGGACAACTTAAAAATAGGTCAGCCCCTTTGCAAAAAGGAATTGTCAAGCACTGGAACAGGCTGCCCAGGGAAGTGGTTGAGTCACCATCCCTGGAGGTATTTAAAAGATGTGTGACTGTGGCTCCTGGGGACATGGCTTAGTTGGTTGACTTGTCAGTGCTGGGTTAATGGCTGGACTAGATCTTAAGGGTCTTTTCCAACCTGAACAATTCTATGATTTTAAGGAAGATGGTCTAATTTTTTTTTTAATGTGTTTCAGAGAACCTCAGAACAGTATAGACATGGAAATTATCCAGGATGTTTTTAAAGCTAGCCCCAGTCATGCTTCACCATATTGTAAAATCAGAAATAGTTCTTTTCCAGGCATTTACATTGAGATGGTTGATGCACTTTGTAAATGAAGTTGAGATCTGGAAGCATGATCTACACAAAATACCTCTGAATGGCCAGCTGTTAAAAAAATGGAACATGTGTTGTTCTGGTTTCGTCTAGAAAATAAATTGCCCATCTCTATGGAAGTTATTTGGAGAAATGTGCGTTGTTTGCCTTTCCAGATGCTGCTTTGTTTCTTTCTGTGACTTTTAAAATCTAAAATATAAAGAAGCCATTAAGAATGTGTGTGTGTATGTCTGTATATAAATATATATATCCTTGCTTGTGTCTGGATCCTCATTCTTGAGTACACAGCTCTTACCCTTCTTAAATTCATTCTTCCTTCAGTATACTGAAAACCCATCATGAAATTATTGTCATTCTTTGCATAGAGTTTTTCTAATTTTATTCTTTTTGAAGAAAAGTTGTTATGGTATGAAAATGTTGGGCAGAGAGATATTTGAGTGTGTGTGTTTGGATCAGGGCATGTTATTCAGATACCAAATATTGCAAAGATTATATGCAGGATGATCCAGGATCTGTGGTAGGAAAAACTTGCATCACCAAGGCTTTCTACCAAACAGAGTGATTGTTACAGGTGTGACTATACAACTGCTTGTGTTTTATTTATGAGGTATAATTCTAGTGTTCTGTATTTAGAATGAGTTAAAAACTATACTCCTGACTGATGCAGGAATTAAGGTATTGAGCTTTGGTTTTCAATAATATGGTCCAGTTCCTACATTCACAGTTAAAGTCTCATGGTACTTCATGGTTTTTTTCTGTTTCTTAAATCCATGCACCTGGTAAAAACATTTTATGATTTTTTAAAAAAATGCATCACCCAAATACATGATATTTTGCCTATAAATGACAAGTTTAATGCTGAATGACTAATATCCTGTAAAATAACAGAGAGAGAGAGCTTTTTAAATACAAATGTTTTAATCCTCCACAGTGCTTAGATTTAATGCATGTCTCTTGCCTACATCTACTGCAAATATCAACACATAGTGTTCATCTCTTTTTTTGTTGTGCTTTTTGTCTATTGCTATTTTATGCATGAGGAAGTTCTTGTTTTCTACTCTGTGCTTGGCTGGCTTTTTCTCTTTTTTGTTACTTAGCCCTGTGTTCATACTGATTGCTTTTTCGCATGCAAATTACAGAATGTCATGGAAATGAGAGAGCTCTGAAAAAAAAGGAAAGATAATGCTGAGTTCCAACTGTCTTTTGTTTGTGCGTAAGTGTGTAAAATATATGACATGGAAATATTTTCAGAATGGCCTTTGACTTTCCTTCTGGTGTATATTTTTATTACTCAGTAAAGGAGTGGGAATTTTTCCCATTGGAAAATATGATAAATCTATAAATACTTGTTAATAATACAGGTGTTGGGCATAAAGGAATTTTGTCTCATCATCCTTTTATGGAGATAAGGAATTATGAACCTGGATGCCTTGCCCAAGCTAAAATTTCAATTCAGTACAACCTTTTTGCATGAAACCCTGGCCCCATTGAAATCAATGGCAAAAGTCATTGTCTTCAGTTGGTCTGGGATTTCACTCTTGTTTCTGGCTTACATATGGATTTTCATGTTTCTTTACAAGTATCTCAGCAGGTAGTCAAAGGTTTCAAGGGTATCTACAGTTCTATTTAAAAGAGAATGTGATGAATGTGTTAAAAAACCCAAAAAATCAAATCTGTGCTTATCTTTATCTAAAGCATGAGCTTAAATGGTTGAATATAGAAATGTGAATTAGCATTTGACAGAATATATTGTTTTAACCAACTGTCAAGACTTTTATTAACCACCTTATTGCATCAAATGCAAGGGGTAATTTGGCAGTTCTTGTCGCCACTATTCCTAATAACAGCAACAGGAAAAAACAATTAAATGAAGTGGATAAATACAGTGTATGGCGGGGTATGCTTTTAGTAAACAAGCTTTGATTCTTCATTTAAAAACAATAAAGCACTGGCCACTCTCTGATTCTTGTGCTAGATGTTTCTAATAGCCATACCCCCTAGGGAAGCTTTTGCTGCAATGTTCAAAAAGCTTAATGAAAAATGGGTTGTTATAAAGTAAGATTTCCCTCCCTGCAAATGTTTTTCTTGAAACGTCCGTGGGAATTTAATATTCACTGTTTTTTTCCTCAGTCTTGTATATTCTTGAATTGTCTTTTTTCCTCCATTTTCTCCGTTCTTAATCCTAGGTCCCCTTACAAAGAAACAGACAGATGATTTAGGTGATAATGACGGTGCTGAAGATGAAGGTATTTTTTGCCGCCAAACTGGTTTGCATGACAAGGATCCCTGAAAATCTTTTTTCTCCCCTCTTTTTTTGACTTCTTGTCTTCTTTTGAAGAGTTTTTTGTTTTTTTTAATTCCCATTTTTGATGTGTTTTGTCTTCTTGCTTGTTGTTATACATATATATTTTTAATTTTTTAAAAGAAAGAATGTTGTTAAGTTCTACGTTTTGATACAAAACAGTAACAATATTTAAAAAGGAGGGTTTTTGTTTTCTTGAAATGGACTTTTGATATGTTGCATCCCACCTTTTGACTGAATTTTGTCCATACTATTTAAACTAACACTCTTTTAAAGTTTCTCTGTACACCTTTTTGCATGTTTTCTAACCCTATGTATTTCACCAAGTACAAAGATGTTTCTTTTTTTTTTTCACTGACTGATCTCAGTTTGATAAACATAGAAAATTTTGTGTTCATAAAAGGAAAAATACAGAAAATTCTTTAAAAGTGTCTCTTAAGCAACAGAATTTCCCCAAATGCCAATCCTTCTGCATTTACACTGCCATGAAAAAATGTAAATAAATTGAAGGGTACCCTACCTCCCTCTGGAAGGGAGGCAGCATTGCCTGTTGGTGAGGCTCTGTGGAGCTAAACTAAAACTAAAAGAACCTGATCTCTTCTGTTTTCTGCAAGTATACGAAGATGCTGATCTGCTTGAGCTGACCCTTAGAAAACCCTATTACCAAGTAAAATCAAAAATTTGAAATGTCAAGCATATTATTCTGTTCATAAATTATGTCTGTTGATCATGAAGCTATTCAGATTTGGTATTTTTTCAGGGCTAAGAAAATGGTAACAAGGAGCTCTTTCCCTGAGCAGTCTCATCCCTTCAAGTAGATGTGCCTCAGAATTCTGAATCTTAAACACATACTTTGTATGTTTTATGGTCAATGGGTAAAACAAATTACCATATAGGACTGGTAGAGTTGCTGCTTGCTTCTCTGTTAATATTTGGGGTGGCAGGGGGAAGTTGGCCAGATGCTAAGATGCAACTTAACTTGTAGACTGAAAAGCTCTTAATTAAGAAGTTTTTCATCACACAGAACATTAACTATTTAACTTAAACAGAAGCACACAGTCTTTTCAGAAAAGATCAAGGAAGGAAAACATGAGCATTTAAGTTCTTACCCAATAATTGAACACAGATTTTGTCACAATTTTATGTCTGATTTTTGATCCTCTACTGGATCTGGATATTGAGCATACAAATGAAAGCCCACCAGCTGGCCCAAAATTCGCAAGATTTGATGATTCTGATAAATTGAAAATCTCCTTTGAAACTCTCATGTAGTGGTTTAACCCAGAAGGCAGCTAAACAGCACAGAGCCAGTCACTCACTGCTCCCCAGCTGGCTGAGGGAGAGAAATGGGGAAAGAAATATAAAAGTAAATTTATTAATTGAGACAAAGACATTTTAATATGACAGAAATGAAATGAAATAATAGCAATAATAGTGATAAAAAAAATGAGAATATGCCAAACGTGGTGCACAGAGCAACTACTCGTGCCCCCTGGTCGATGCCCAGCAGTTCCTGAGCAGTGACCCCCATCCAGCATCCCTCCAGGTTACATGCTGAGTGTGATGCCATAGGGTTTGGAATATCTGAAACATCCCTTTGGCCTGTTGGGCTCAGCTGTCCTGGCTCTGTCCTCTCCTAACCTCTTATGCCCCCACAGCCTACTTGTTGGTGGAGTGAGGAGCTGAAAAGGCCTTGCCTTAGTGTGAGCACTGCTCAGCAACAACTAAAAACATCAGTGTGTTATCAACATTATTCTCAGTGTAAGGGCAAAAATTAACTCTAGCCCAGCTGAAATTAGGGCACAAATTATTCAGAGCTAATTATGACAATTCAGATCCTCCTAGCTTTATGAAGGCA
Organism: Dicrurus megarhynchus; assembly: GCA_013399195.1. Classification (NCBI taxonomy): domain Eukaryota; kingdom Metazoa; phylum Chordata; class Aves; order Passeriformes; family Dicruridae; genus Dicrurus; species Dicrurus megarhynchus. Next base: position 1,576,390 of record VXAD01002609.1, on the reverse strand, counting down.
GAACAATTTTACATGAGTCCATGAGAATATTGCAAGGGACATTCTTGTGAATTGTCAAAATCTGTGATAGTGAATTAGCCATTGCAAAAGTTACTCTGTTTTGTGTTAACAATAGGTTTTAAGAAACCATCTCAAATTTGGGCTATTCACCCAGTGGGCCTTAATAGCTCTCCTAAATTGCTGTATAATTGCCAAGACAGATGCTAATGACATTAGGTTTGTTGAATCCTTCTCTGCTTAGACAGACTTAAAAGAGACTCCTCAGTTTGCTGAAATTCAGCAGAGAGCTGTTGCTGTCACAAAGTGCTTTAGTAGGTAGGATCAGATGAGACTGAGGGATCTCAGTCTGCTGAGAACAAGTGTCCGTGTCAGGGAAAACCTGTCTCCCTCTCTGACAATTGCAGGAGAGAGAAGAAGGACTGTGAGAACACAGCAGTCAAACTAGAGGGGAAGAAGCACATTTACTGCACTAATAAATCTCTGTAATTTATAGGGCTGGGATTAATTTTCTCTGGCATACAAGTGACAGTTTTGTTCTCCTTTCCATGCCAATAGAAGAGTGCAGGCAGTAATTAGAGTTTTACTGCTTCCGAGAGGCACAGAGAGACAGGGAAAATTTAAATTTTTATGATCACTAGACACTCAAGTCTGCTGGGTTGCTGGAAGCCCTGTCTGCTGATACCCTGCATTTCCCAGTGGAGCAGCAGGATCAGATGTCCTGCATTTTTGTGAACCTGCTCTTCTGTATTGAAACTCTAGCACTTGTTGCATGTGCAGAACTGAAGAGTTCACAAACTTAGCCATATGTATTTGGGTATGAGTAGCAGGAAAGAGGCCAAGCAAAGGGTCACCTTAGCTGTCTGGTTTTCTGCTAACCTGTCCAACAAAGCCTTAATTTTTGTAGTGTTGGTAGAGTTTAGGCAGTGTAAAATCCTAGAAATGAACAGCTGTGGAAAAAATAAAATAAGTGCTAAACTGAATGAATGATGAAATTGGAATATTAGGGACACTGGGCTATACATGGTGCAAAACAACTGTATTAGATAACCATAGAATCCATGATTTACAAACAACGTCCAGTGATTTCTAAAACACCCAGGATGGTCTCTATATTAAAAATCCAGAGATCTCCTGTCTATTTATTGTATTATATCTTTCTGAAGAAAGATCTTCCATAGCAGCTTCTCGTAGCAAATGTCTGGAGAGCATTTTGTGTTGTGCAAGCAATATCTGAGTTTGATTAGAAGACTTCATTTTAAAACTGTTCAATAATCCTACTCCCATCAGCTGCTGCATGTCACTGCCACAGTATTGTGGTCCAAACCTTGCCAGCACAAGCACCGGAGTCAGTAATCAAACTTGGAGCTCTGGTATGTGCTGCAACCAGTAGACCAGGCTTAATTAGATCATTTTTCATTTTTGTTTTCAAAAGACCCAAAGGCAGTAGTGCACATTACCAGCTAATGATCTGCAAATTTGCTGTTTAAAAAATGAAGGTGTTTTCAAATTCTATGAGTGTGAAACGTGTGAAAAGTCAGAAACAATATAAATGCCTTTTTTCCCCAGTCTGGATGCATTCTTGTTTCTGTTTAACCCTTTCGTGCCCACACTTCTATTGCTTACCTGTTTTCAGTAAGCATTGAACAACTTGAGCAGACACCAAAAACAAGAGTGGCAAAAGCACTTGCAGCTGCTGGGCACTGGGGCTTTTTCTTTTTATAGCAGTGGTGGATTTGCCTGCTTGCTGACCTGCAGGTATGCAATATCTAGTGTAGATGCAAGATTTAGCTTCAAATTGCTCAGCAGTTACACAAAGTGCACCTTCCCCAGTCTGGAAGCAAGGCTTAGTTTTAAAAATGTAAAATATTTTAATCTTAGTGTCCTGTCTTAGTCTTAATTTTGGTCAGGTAATAATTTAACTTTAATTTGGCTGTAGCGAAAATTAGTCACTCTTATGCATCCTTAGTTCCTATCCACTAAAATCCTAAGACTTAAAATATGGCAACACAAATCATTAACCAGCCAGTGTAGTCTGGGATCAGAACTGGACTTCTAAGTAGTTAGTGTTGTATGAAATATCCATGAAGGATTGCTCACAAATGAATTCTCGTCCACTGCTCTATCATACACACCTTGCCTGCCACATCAATCTGTCAATCTTAAATCCTTATTTAGTCCCCAGTGCCATTTGAGCATCTCTCAGTTTTTAATGTATTCAGCCTCACAGCATCCCTCTGCAATACAGGAATGCTGCTATTCCATTTTTAGAAAGGAGGAATACAGATGCTAAGGCTGAGGAATGCAGACACCATGTCTGTTGCTGAGAGTACGTGCCTCAGAAGTGGGGTCTGTACAGTAGCTGATAGATGCTTCTGCTCTTCCCTCCTCCCTTCCAATTTCTCCTGTGGAAAAGGAGACAGATTAGGAGCAGATGTTGCTGTTTGCTCACAGGCTGTAACTGTGATGATTTTGATAATTTAGTCTGGTGCTCTGTCTTGTGGGGGCTATTGGACTTCATTGACTGAAGGAAGTTCTTGGTCCAGAGCATGTTTTAAATCAAAAAAGCCAAAAATCCACTCAAATTTTAAGTTGCTAATGATGCAGAATTCATCTGCAAATCCCTTCTTATGCTAAACAGACTGTAGCCCCATTGGTACAAAGGAGCACATCACAGAATTGAGGCTCTCCAAACCCCTCTATCCCCCCATTGGTTCTAAAACACACCAGGTTGCCAAGTTTAGCATTTCAGCTGCCTTCAGCTGCCACGGGAAGAAAGAGGGGGAGCAACGCTCTTTCCGTCTGGCACTGGTTGCGTGTCTTCAGAGGTCAGCAAACAGCAGAACACATTTGTCGACCCTGCAAAGCAACCACATGCTCCAGCCTTAATTATAGCCCTTAATGAGTGCCAGCCAGGCTGGGGTAGCCCAGATCTGTCCACTTTGGGTGAGCTTGTTGACTGATGCATGTAGCCAAATTCATGATTCCTGTTCCTCCTGTCACCCATTCATGTTAGTTCCATGATTTCCACTCCAAAGTACAGCTTCCAATGCCACTTGCACATTAAATTGTGCTGATTATATTTTCTCTTTACACACAGACCCTCAGTTCAAATTGTGTCAATTTTTTGTGGTGATGTTATTAATACTTGAAAACATGCATAATAAAATTCTGACAGACCTTTAATTTAAGTACCTCTTTAGGGCTTCATTTTACCTTCAGCACTGCCAAGCATTGCTTGTACAGTGAAGAGTCTGTCAGCTTTTGCATTTCTAACCATCATCCTTTAATAATTTAAAATGACTGCCTACCTGGCTGTTGAGGTCCTACTCTAATGGGAATCTGCTCCAGATGTTTACCTGTAAAAGCTTTGGCGTTTTTCATGCTAGGATATGCATTCATATAGCCTTCCATCAGGATCTCAAATAATATTCAGGTAAAAGTAGTTAAGGGGTTGAGAGTGCGCAAAATGATCCCCTGGTTTGACAGGCAGGAAAACAAACAGAGAGAATTCTGTTTGTCTGAAGCCTGATGGATGCAGGCTGTATTTTAAAACAGAAAATATATCTGAAATTCCCAACACAAGCTCAATAGTTCCTTTAATAGTCTCAGGACATATAGTTTTATATCTCATTTAAAAAATGTGCCAATAATGGATGTTTACATATTAGGAGTAAGTGCACTACTTTATTAAATGGTAATGCATCTATAAGGCACCTGATGGGTTTGAACTGAAAGGTCAAATGATGTTAAAAGGCTTTAAAATGATTAAGAGTAGCAATGATTGGTACCATGCTCTACTTAAATACTTTCGACAAAAGCTTAAGGAAGAGTTACACACATAACCACAGTGTTCTATGGGGGGCACACACAGGTTTTGCACTAACCAGTCTAGAAGTTTTCCACTGTTCTAGTGCAAGTGCTGTTTCGTGTTCAAAACCCAAGATTTACTTAACAATCTGCATCAATCTGTCACAATTTTTTTTTGCCACATCTAGAAAAGTGACGCTTGTGACATCGGTGCTAAACTAATTATCTTTTTGTGTGAAGTTGTCTCAAGGTAGGCTTTCTTCCTTTCCCATTTTGGTTGTTCCCTGCAAATTATGCTTAAGTCACATGGCCAATTCACAGCAGCTTCGAATGACTGAAGCTATAATTATGTTTTGTTATATATGACAATTGTGACTGATATTCACAGCCAGAGCCTGTTCCCTGTTGTGTGATGTAACAAACACAGAATAAAAGACAGCCCTATTCCTAAATTGTCTGTAACGCTATTAAGATGAGACATAAAAAGTAGATGCAGCAAACATTAGAAAGGCAGAGAAGAGAAGAGATAATAGAAATAATTACAAGAAAGTTAATGTATATGTAATATAAATAAGGTTATTTTCTGCTCTACAATACGGTCTACTTAGATGTTTTATGAACTAGCAATTTAAAGCCAAACAAATCACAGCACTCAAAAATCATCTTCTGTGTGACTGAAACCAGAACTGAGTTGAATTTGAGAAGGATTTTTAACAGTGCTATCCTTGCATATGTCTTTGAAAAGATGAATATGTCCATTTTTAATTAAAGCAACACTTAATAAAAATAAAAAAAAGTGCAGAACACAACTAATTTAAATCAGCCTATAAATCCACACTTGGCAGAAATGCCACACTTACACCTAAAGTCTTCAGGTTCAGAATGAGCTACAAACACAAATAACTATTAATCTGCATCCATGAATAGTTATTAATCTGCATATGAAAGTGTAACTACAGTGTCCTGAGACCACTCCAGCACATACACAAAAAGGACTGACACCGGCCTGTAGGAAAAAATGAAAGATGTATCATTTATGGTCAGGTTTTGAAAAGTATCTGCATACCAAAAATAGCAATTATTTACTGCATTGCATTGGACACTTAACTTCGATAATCACTTTTGAAAAGTGCATCTTTCTGCCACTTTTATACCAACACAGATTTTTATCCTCACAGAGCATTACCTTAATTCTTCCTCCATTTAAGCTTTAAAGAACTATGTTTTAGTTTTAGTTTTAAAGAAAGGATGAGAGTTTTCATGGAGGAACATTTTAAGGTAGGAATCAATTCTTGATTACAGTCTGATTTTTTTGCTCTCTGCCTTTGATCTTATCATTTCATAACCTCCGTTGCTAATAACATATGTACTTAAACAACACTCTCCCAGCTGAATATTTGCACCTTTCAAATATTCCTGGCTGTGGACTGCAATTGATATGAAACCACTGACCAAAATGCAGTGATCTTTCTTTTTCCCATGAAGAGCTCCATAGCTTTTGTATAATCCATAGCCCAAAGTCCCACCAGCCTCAGCTGAATGCTGCATACCCTGACTGATGTCTCCAGCACTAGATTACTGCCCAAGACACACAGATGCATAATTTTTCTTTTGTAGGAGGGATTCCTCTTAAGACTGATGACTTTGGCAAAGTAGCATGAGGAAAATTCATTCTGCACGTCATTTGCTCTGACATGGCACAGAGGCAGAGCTGAAAACTGGCCTTCCTTTATCTATCTGATCTGTAATCTTTACAAGGATATTAGTAGTAGAAAATAACAGTATTGTAGAGACAGAAATTACTCAAAGAATAACTTCCTTATATATGAGATTTTATTCATGAATATGTGCTTCCTTTCTCAGATAAAGGACACCCATTCTTTTCTAAATATCCCAGCATTATTTTCCAGATATACAGGCCAGTGCTACCAACATTTCATTGCTGTTCACGGTTGGTGCTCTGTAATTCTATGTAATTTTAATTAAAGAAGAATTCTGAGACAGTCTCCCCCTGTGTTACCATCAAGCATACAATTAACTGTGTACAATTTCTGCTGGGAACAGTCACACAGTGATTTCAGATTAATAATTTATTATTGCTTCCATATTTGTACCAAAAAAAAAAAAAAAATATGCAGCACAGACTAAGAACAAAACATCTACTGAAAGCAGTGCATGAATTTGGAAAGATTTTTTCCTCAGTGTAGATTTTAAACCTGAGAAGCCATAACTCCATCCTATGGACAATGAAGATAAATAATCTCTGTAGCTTTACACTCTGAAAGTTGCATGTTGGAAAGCCCTCACTAAAAGCTCAAGGAGAGCAATACAAGCAATTTCATGCACAAGCTTTCATCGTCTTTTCGGTCCTCAATAGGTGGTTGTTCTAGCTCTTCCAATATTGAAGATCCAATTTCTGATCTTGACTGTTCTGGCATTTTCTTCAAATTAGAATCAATATCAAAATAATAGTAGCAGTTGGCTTTCTATAAACAGACACATCTGTGCAGATGTTTTTCAGCGAATCCCAAAAGCAGGGCTTTCAGTGTAACTGCCCTCACTACTCCTTACAGCGCTTCAGAAACAATTCTCACCGTTCTGCAGAGAGCTGACTTGAAAGCTTCTTGACTAAGATCCTTCCAAATCAAAGGAATAAACAATACATCGGAGGTTTCTTCAAACGCTGAAGGGAGCAATCAGGGAAGTCGCTTGAATACTCTCATAATGACAGAAAAAGTGTCTTTGAATCAGAATATTCAGAACAGTTCCTCACTGGGAATTTTTCCTATGCTCTCCTGCTATTGTCTTGCTTGATTTTGAGGGACTATTATGGCATATTATGATTTGGATGGTGGAAGAGACACACCTAGAAAATGAGATCAAAATGTAATTTGATCAGATGTTAGAGTTTAAATTTACACCTAAGCTGATTTATTTCCTGTCCAACAGAAAAACCCCAACTTTTAAAAACAAATCAATCCATACTAACTGCTTTGAATTGGTACTCAGGAACAATTCTCCTCATGAGGAGCAGCACTGTTCGTGTATTCAAAATTTTATCCTGAGTAGATGCATCTGTTTGCAAATAGGACTGTTTGGGGGTGGAGGGATACCTAAATCAAAACTCAAAACAGTGTGACAATATCTAATTTTGTTGTTGAAGAGAATGGCAGAGCTTCTAACGTTTTAAAACTGTTCACTGCCTTTGATGTCACTTTTGAGAATCTCACAATTTTTTTGAATACAGGGTGGGGATGTATCAGTATTGTTACAGGCAGTTATTTTTTCAAATATTCAGTCCTTTTCATGATTGAGGAAACTAAGAAATATGCATGCATCTTAACCTTCAGGCTACCCAAGTTATCAATAATCTTAATTCAGAGTCTAAGTGTTAAACAACTTTCAAGCACTTTTTGAGAACTCAAATTTCAGGCCCATCCAAAGACAGCTGTTTGTACACCCTTTTCACAAGTTAGTGGACAGGAAGAAATCAACAGTTTTTTGTATGAGCAGAGATCTTTTTTATCTTAATATGTTACATTTCCCTTAGCTAAGTGAACAGAAAGCTGCACTGAGCTTTCAGAAGTGTTCAGCCAAATTGAATTCACACTTATGTTAGTAGACATTATGTAGAAGACACCCAATTCAGCAAGATCAGGATCAGAGCAATGCCTCACTGCATTTGAGCAAATGTGTTACCATTTTCAATTCCCTCCTGCTTTGCAGAGTGTTTCAAAAATAGTTTTAGTTACGAGCAAGCCACAAAGAAGCACTTATGCCCACCTGCCCATTTCCTTATGTAAGAGATGTTGCTTGAGAAACACTTACAGAAAAAAATAACCTCACTAAATTAAAAAAAAAAAAAATTAAAACATTGCATATTGCATGTATCTTCTTTGGTGCTTTCTTGAGATAAAATGTGTCTTAATATTTTTTCCAGACATTCGGGACAGTGGGGGACCTAAGCCTGTGATGGTGTATATTCACGGAGGGTCCTACATGGAAGGCACTGGAAATTTATATGATGGCAGTGTTCTAGCAAGTTATGGGAATGTGATAGTCATCACAGTCAACTATCGCCTTGGGGTACTTGGTAAGAAGCTTTCAGCTTTCCACTAATCCCTGCTATCTGCAATGCAATTCATATTACATGTGAGAATGTACTTAAAAAAAAAAAAAAAAAAGAGGCAGAAGAGCAACAACAAGTATTTTTAAATTTTCTGTGTCAAATATAAGGTTTGTATTCTGGGGATGGGATATAAAGACATTGCAGGTGTTTTCTGGAAGAGCCTGCTGTCATGCTACATGAAACAGGTATTCCCATTGCTGAGCTGTCCAGACAGAAGAGTTTCTCTTTTTCTTTTCTTTTTTTTTTGTTTTGTGGGGTTTTTTTTTTTTGGTTATGTTTTGTTTCTGTGAATAACACTGATGCTTTAATTCATAGGTAAATTAATTTTTTAAAAACTTTTAAGTCGTAGAGGGTAGTGTTTTGTATTGGAATGAAAAAGACTAACTTTTGAGTACCATGATTTTTTCATGCTTTGAAAAAGTGAAAGATGTTATGAAAACATCTTTTTACCTGTTTGTTTTGAGCTTCATTGTGGTTTTGAGAAGTGTTATGGGTGTCATTCAAATACCTCTAGTATTTCTTTTCCAGATAATGAATTACAGAATGAAAGAGTTACTTTTGATTGTTTCAAATAAATTCAATTGAGTGTGCTCATGCTGTTGGTAGAGGTGTGTGGTCTCCCTCTGGGGCTTTGTATTTATGGAAAAAAAAATTCCTCGGCTATTTGCTCAGTGTAGTCACATGCATGATAAAGTCCACCAGCTCTTGAGACAATATGATTGTCGGGGGGTTTTTCTGCATTGACTGTTGGGGCTGGGTTTCTGCATATTCTACCAAAATATTGCATGCTAAGACTCCTGAGAGCAGGAGCTGGATGCTGGGATATTATGGAGATCAGTACAGTAACTTCAGGATACTTACACAGGTGTAAGAGTGTTCCCTGTAACATCTGACGGGGTGTGACAGACCAAGTGTCATTCACAGCAGAGAGTTTGTTCTGAAGACCAGTCAACTTTATTTTCAAATATCAGCTACTCTGCTTTACCTTTGGGTTGTTGTTCTTTGTTCGTTGTTGCTCTGTTCTTGGTGTTTTGAATTCAGTTAGCACAGTCCCCAAATCCTCGGTTTCGCTTTGCTCATCTGGGTAATTGTCTTCCAACAGTGTCATTTTTGTTAAAAATTTGACATCCTAATTTTGGGGGGAGGGAATGGATTTTGGCTCTAGATTTTGAAACTTATTCTACTGCAACTGTGTTTTACAAGGAATTGAATGACTCCCAGAAAGATCATAACTATTTTTTGTCTGGATTTATTTCCTTGGTACTGGAGGTTTCATTTGTGATGTACCACTTTAAGTATGGAAGCTCTGGTATTTTGTATGGTTTTCTTCCTCCTGTTTTCCAGTTACATGATGACTTCAAGTCCTGGACACATATTAGTACAGCAGTTAATAATCTGTTGCCTGTGCCTCGAATCAACATTTCAGTTTGACACCAGTGCCAGTCTTTGATGTCTCAAACAACATTTCTCTGTATTATATACCAGTATAAAAGAAAATATCTATTGTCTGAAAGGGCTGTTTATTTTTGTATATTATTTAGTTTGATTCCTCAGTCATTAGTAATTGCAGTGTTTAAAAGGGCTACTTGCTTGAAAGATGAAAATTAATGCACCTTTGTTGGTGATAATGGTTTTTCCACTTGTAAATTAACACTGATCCCTGAGGTAACCCACAGCTAACATCTCACTGAGCTTAGGAGGATTTAGTTTTTGTTCATGCTTTTGTGATTCTTTGGGCTTTGTGATCTTTACTGAGCCTCAAGGGTCAAAGAGCTAGTTTTGTTTTAAGTGGGACCTATTACAGTAAAACCTCTAAAATTCACAGCAGAATCCAGTGATTGGTATGAATACTTGATATTATTTTCAAACCAACTAAAATAACCCTGTGTCAGGTTTGCAGGGTTTTCTTAGTAAAACCAGTGCTGTTTATGTAGACCTCATACACATCTATAGTATTTGGTGTAATGCCTATCTGTCATGTATTAAATAAATAATGATGATGTATCATTAAATAGGTAGTGGAGAAACACAGCAGAAAAAAAAAAAAAAACAGAAAAGAAAGTTTGAGCAGTTTAAATTTTTCCTGCTTTTCTTTCTTTTCTAATCTACAGATACCATCAGAGTAGGACTTTGCATCATCATAGTAGATATCAGCTTTTAAGTTTGATGTTTTGAAACCCTTGTTCCTCCTTGTTCCAGGAGGATGTTACCCTTTGCAGTCACATTGAGATATGGTTTTACAAAAACATAGGTTCCAAATTCTTAACTTCCCTTACCTGATCATATCCCACGAGAGGTCCAGCTCCACTGCCTGGTGCCCGTGGTGTGCTTGGATCTCGCTTCGCCACTGCATAAAATGCCTGGCTTTACAGGCAGAAGGAATATTTAAGGAATTATTTATCACATGAGAAGATGTAGGGAAAAAATAAGGTCTGTCTTCTCCCTTTCATGTGACCTTTATCGGTCTGGTTTCTTCTATCAGTCTTTTGTGGATATATGTCTATATATAGGTGATCTCCGTGAGTCGTCTGCCATTGTTTCACCAAGATGTTGACTTTCCTTAAATAAATAAACTGATAAATCATTATCATTCAATAAATGCTTAGAGTTACATTAGCAACATTTTCTTCCAGACCAATCGTGATGGGAGTGGGGATGTATTTTTATATTAGGTTCCTCACAGTACTGCTATTAAGTCCACAGTAGACAGCTTTTGATGCAGTTCAGATTATTTTCCTGTTTAGTGTGGTTGAAAGATCCTTTGCTTTATGGACTAATCTTCCAGAGGAGCTGCATTTTGTGGAGATGCAAGATTTACTTCTAAATAAAACATTAGAAAATGCTTAAAAGTGAAATCCATTTGGTAAAGAGAAAACAATAACAAAAATTAAAGAAGGATGGAGCAAGTGCATTTAAAATTACAGAAAAACCAAAACCAAACCAAAACAAAACAACAAAATAAACCAAACACAAAATCCAACAAAAACCCAAAGCTCTGGTAAGTTCTCTGGCCCAATTTTGTCTTTGAAACAAGCCTGAGAACGAAAGTCTGTTAGAAACTGTCCTTAGATAAAGATGATGGAAAAGAGAACTGTTTGCCCTGGGAAATTGGGGACTACTGAATAAGAAACCATTTGAAACAGACTATTTATGTCTTCTTTAGATTCTTTTTGAATGCAAGTCTTGTGCAAGCAATTTCACCAAGAAGGAATACTGCAGAAGCAGTCTAATAGCCTTGAAGGACAATGCAGATAATTTTTATGGCTTCTTTTTGGGGAAGGACAAATATGAAGTTTGGATTTTAAACTCAGCTGGTTTGTGATGTCTAATGTTTACTCAAAATATATCCACCTGGCAAAAAGCAGGAGCATTTTATTTAATTTTCATTAAGAAAATGGAAAAGATTTATAAAAGGAGTCTATTCAATGTCCAGAAAAGATCATGATAGACAGATTTGCCAGTGCTGTTTTCTGTGTTCTTTCTTATGAAAGGTTTATTTAGAGAAGGAGAATGCTTTGGGTCACCATTGGCTACTCGCTTTTGATTTCAGCAGCAGAGAGAAAGGAGAGAGCTAGTTTATGCTAACTGGGAATTTGTTTCTTCATTTTATTAATTTATCCTCTTTGCTCTTGATTATCTTTAAGCCACAGGACTTTAATAAAACTTTAATGGAAAAAAAACCTATTTTTATTGAAGCTCACAAAGTGAACTGGAGGAAAGAATAATGACTCAGAGGAAACTCTGTGTTGAACACTGCTTTAAATTTCCAATTTTTTCCTCTTGAAGAGGCAGTGGTTGTCCCTACAGAAACAGTAAACTGTCATTCCTAGAGTCTGGGTCAAAAGGTGGTAATAAATAAAAAGAAAAAATGCTGTGTATTTTGTATTTTCTGCTAGGCATTCTGAATAATGTCTGCATTAGAAAGGCAAACATTCTAAACTTTTAGACCAAAATTCATGTTAAAATGGAAGTATACCTATGAGTGAGATTGTCTTCGTTATGCCTTCTTTAATTACATGAAATTTTCCCTTTTGAGGAAGGTATAGGAACTATTACTGTCATTTAGTCTTGCATTTATACTGTCACCCTCTAGTTTGAGAATGTTGACTGGGATTACTGAATAGAAAACACTTACCCAGGTGTTCCACCACTTCGATTTTTTTTTTTTTTTTTTTTTTTTTTTTTTTTTTTTTGCCAGTTAGTACTTTTAATGCTGCAAGTAAAGTCACTGCAGCAGACTGAAAGCTCTGCTAACATTATTCAGTACATTATTTCCCAAATAACTGCATTGAAATCAATGGGGCTCTTCAGTGCAGGGCATCCCCTTGTGACAGAGCCTGGTTGCCTGTAATTTGAAGTGATGTGATGGGGAACGAGGGTACTGGAAAGGTATTTGCTCCTCTTGCACAGAACTGCTTCTGAGAGGAGCTGTTCTTAGAAGTCTGTTTTGTTTTCCAGCCCAAAAGTCCCTTTTTCAGCAGTGAGTTGTGTGAGCCAGCTGTGCTGGGCTGCAGCATCCATGCCAAATAAAACACAGATTAGTGACAGAAAAGAGAACAAAGCAAAAAGTACCATCACAAAAGCCTTTTCCTAACTTTTTGAGTGACTGTTGGAACTTTATGGATAACGTAGTGACAGAGGATGAGTCTTATTATGCCGTAAAATGTTTTGTTGCTGTGTGTCTGGGTACATTAGGAAAATAGCTCAGGTTTGAGCATGCGCTTGCTGCTGTGCAGAATGATGCCAACCTGCAGTCTCTCACTGGCCAAAGAGGTACATGGAATGTTAGCACACAGCCCTGCAGTAAGTGTTGGGCCACCTGTGCCAAGCCCAGAATTTCTGCCCTCATCCATCCTGCTCTCAGCAAGGAGTTGCACATTCCCAACAGGCCAAAAAAAAATAAAGCACAACCTTTCCTTTATGATCAGGTTTATGTGCATCAGTGCTGTGGTAACTGCAGAATGCAGCCAGGTGAACCTTTTCATGGGATGAAGGATTATCAGGTCACAGAGATGAGAATATATTATAATGAAAGCTGCTTTACAGCAACTTGGAAGTACCTGCCTTTTTCAGGAGTCTAATTCCATTGGGATTGACTAGAAGGTACTTTCTTGTTTTGTTTTAATACTTTTCTCTTTTTAAATAGAATAACATACCATACTTTTTCCCATTAGATTTCAAATTAGATCTACTTTTTTCACTGTTAATCTGATTCCTCAAACCGATTTACCCTGATTTTGGTAATTATTTACTTTGTATTATTTCCATAGTTTGGATGGTTTTTTTAGTGCCTTGCTCATCTCTTTATTTTGACAGCATGGTAGCACTACTGAAAATATTAAAAAGAAGATGTCTGTAAAATATGATTTAAAATAATGTGTAAAATTTAGATATAACACTTCCGAAAATTGCTTCTTATCAGATGAAAAAGCTTTGGTCAACTCTATAAAGATATTGTGATGAACTAGTGTTCTGTTTCACTTAAGCATTTTTGCAAATACAACCTATTATGTTCTTATTCTGCAACCTGGAGGGCTGTCTCTCCTGAAAAGAAGCCTTTTCACTTCAGTAAAAGTAAGCATCTCATGGCATAGTGGCCATTCAGTGAAAGTAACAGTGCAATAAGAAGGTTTATGTTAGTTAGATATCAAAGGAGATAAAAAATGTACAAAGACTCTTTTTCCTACATTGCTTAGACTGTGGGGTTTTCTTTTATAGTTCACAATTTAATATCCAGTAAAAGTGGGAAAATGTTTGATCATTAGCTTTGGTGACAAGCACATCCATTATCTTTTTATGAAACCTTAAAGGTGCTGCCAGGAGATGGCATTTTATTCCAGCTTTGCTGCACCTCTAAAGGGTCTCTGATGAGCCTTACTTCTATTATCCATTTCCTAACATGTTTGAGTAAAAGTGATAGATGAGCAGAAGATTATATATTATTGCCTAATTAAAAGTACATTGAAACATTGAAAGTAAAGATGGAAAATTAATAGCAAAACACATCAAAATGTGCAGTCAAAAATCATTCAAAGTTTCTGAAATGGAAGAGCATGCAGGGAATGTTAATCTATAAATACTTTTAGGGACCCCTGGCACCCCTGGCAGCTTCATAACAGTTTTCCTTTAGATATAAATGAAATTTTAATATTTTAGGATTAGGCAGTAGAGAAGCTGTCCAGAAGGCCTGATCTGATCCCACCTTAGCCTGGGGCATCACAGTCTTGGTATGAAGGCCTCCAAATGAATTTGATTCTAGATAAGTAGAAGGAGTTAAGAGAGAAGGAGTACTGCAGTTATCTATTCCCCCTGGTGCTGTACTTAACAAGGGCTGATTTACACATACTTAGAATTCTAAAAATGTATGAGACAATTCTTATTTAATATAGCAGGTAACCTCGGGGCAGCCCAGTTTGCAGGAGGCCCAAGCACGGCTCATCTAGATTTGCAGTGTCCTAATTTCAGAGCTCCATTAATAGAATTAGCATTCAAATCTCAGACCTGCTGTAATTAATGATATTTTAGTGGGTTTTTTTTTTGAGCTGGTGCCAGCCAGAGGGAGGTGGGGTATGCAGAGAAAGGAAGATTGCCACGCTTGAGTCTGTACCACCAAAATGACAAAATGGATGTGTGGTAAACAATGGGTTATTCACGGGAGATGTTAAAAGGGTCAACTGCAGAGCACAGCAGGCAAGATATTTATGAAATGGGAACCCTGAATAAACAGTGCACTCTTAAAATGAACCATTTCTTTTCTATTTGTGCTTTTTCTAGCACAGCCAATTGACATTATCCACCTGCTCGGATAGATGCATACACACACCCGCTTCTCTATTTTTTAGGGCACAAAGGCATCATTTTATTTGCCATTGAATAGGTTTCTATCTTGGTACAGGTACCTTTTAAATAACATGTTTATTCTGATGTTTTTCAATAGACTTCTTTTCTGGTAAACAGAAAAATAACAAATAACAAACTTTAAAACTATTCATTTTGGCACAAGAGCAGTTTGTGTCATTTCTGTCAAGAAAAATTACTTTTTGGTAGGATAAATTTCCTTCATCAATATTTAATCATATAATAAAAGTATCCCAGTTTTTCTAAATAGCAGATTTATCTTTGAGTGCATAATAAACTTCAGCATGATAATATTTGCAAAGTAGGAAAGAAAAAGCGCTCACTGAAGACAAGTTATAAATACCTTACTGCCTCAGAAAAAAAAATCAAAATCTTTGACCCTATTATCCTACATGATGTTATTTGTAATTTTTATCATCTAGCTATGTGTAGCTACCTTCACTTTGCTGTAAGTAATGTCTGACTGAATTATTTTTGCACCATCACTGATCCCCTTGCAAAACCTTTAACCTACTGTATTTTTAGTGTTTCAGCTATACAATAGTACCTGTATTTTACACTATACACTATCCTAAGCCTTTGGTTGTCTTGTGAAGGGAGACTTCTTGGGGAGCCAGATTTGGCCCCAGCCTTAGAAACAAACAGAATTTAGGCTGCTCTGTCTTTGCCAGGATGCCAAACTTCCCAGGAAAGGATCTGTCTGACTGTAAGCCAAGAGCTGGGGATAAATTGGGATTTTTATGCAATTTGTGTCTCACTGCAGATCATTCTCACACAGAAATAATCCTCTGAGTTCCCAATATTCTGTTTTTCAACCCAAGCAGGAAGACATTCAGAAATACTCTGCACCTCAGCATCTAAGTCAGGTCTGTGCCTAGCCTTGGTGGGTCGGGAACTCTGAATTCCTGAGTTTTATGCAGCTGTAATTCAAGCCCAGAAAAAAAGGTGAATGAAAATTCTTTCAACATTTATGATAGAAGTAGCAGGATAGGTAGATAGAATATTTCTAAATCCCCAGTTCACGGCATTTAATTACATGTATTAAAATAGTTTTCTGAAGCTTAAATTAAGCACTTCTGTATACTGTGGGGCTTTGGAAGCAATAGATAATTTGACAGGGATTTCCATTGCAAATATTGCTCTCATTTTTCACACATTTCAATTGCATAAAATTCCTCATTTTATGGGTTTTTTCGTGTGCAAATTAGTTTACATATATGGGTACTAGCTCAAATATTATTCTGATCTTTCCGTGATGTAGTACCTCATGGTATTTTTGAATCAGATGAACAAGATCTGTATTTTAAGGTTGTAACAGCACTTTTTAATGGTCAAAAAGAGTAATGGGAACAATAGATCTAGAGGAACAAAACTCTCTTGGCAGCAGTACTGGCAAGAGAGAGTCCTAAATTTTTTCTTCTATTTAATGTGTGATCCATGTGTAAATGCCTGCCTCAGCCAACCTAGAAAATACTACAGTAAAAATGTTGCAATTTGCATTACTTTCTAATGGAGAATATATAGAAGACTACATTGATTGATACACTGATTTCTTATATCCCAAGATGTACTGGCAAATAAATATTATTTTGGCAAAAACTGCATTTGAATACATTATAATGTGAAAAACTGCTACATGAAGGTCTATGAAAGGCCAGAGGAAATTATATATGTTGGTTAACATCCTTTGTTAAGCAAAGTATGAAAACTGCCTTCCAGCAAATATAAATACTAGATACTTATGTATTTGTAAAAGTATTTTGAATATATCTTGTGTTGTATATGTTGTAAGCTAAAAATATTTTTGAGAAAAGAAAGATTACTTATACACTTTAATTAAGAATTTGAAATATATCCTCCATGTTTCAGGGGGTTTATTGCTTGAGAAATAAATCTTACTGGCATTTTTCATTGTTCTGCAGTAATTTTTCACTATTTTTTTCAAGATCCTAATGGAATAGAGTGAAAGAGTTGAGCAGTCTTTGTCTGGGTGACTCGCTACACATTCAAGAATTTTACTGATTTTAAAAATAACTTTTGCTGTGGTTTTTTTGTCGGTTCTTGGATGTTTGTTTTTATGAAATCTCCCTTATTCATTATAATTTGTTCATTTTCTCAAGGCTTTCCACCAGGATTTTTTTTGAGGGATCTTAAATTGCCATAGGTATGCTGACAAATTTCTTTACTATTTATTTTATTATTGAAGAATGAAGTGTTCAGTACAGAAGCACAAAATATTAAAAGAAAGGAGGCAGAGCACCATATAGCTCCAAATAATTTCAAAAAGATAAGGCAAACGTCCCCCTAAGCTGTTTTGCTTACTTAGGTTCTAATATCCCACGAGTTTGCTAAGCACTTATTTGTATCCTATCACTGATTCCAACAGGAAACACACAGGGTACTGAATTTCTTCCCAAAACGTTTGTTTCCATCCCTACTTTTCGGTATAATTTATTGCACATGAATTGATTTGCTTCAATGGCTGAAATTTTCCATTCAGCTCCAGGTAAAAGCTGTGTCTCCACTGGAGATGGGTTTGCATTTCATCTGCGAGGCTTGACTAAAGCAGTGACACAGGGGGGTGTCCTTCACTGAGCCCCCTGGGTGCTGGGGGGCCAAAGGCCAGGTGCTTTCAGCTACCCATGAACCATATTAATGACCCTGTAAAATGCACTCCTGAGCACCCTGCTGATATAATTACTCACTTTATTATTACGTGCCTCTTGAAAAATGTTCTCTAAATATTTTCCTTTTGCCATTATCTAGTCCTTAACTAGGATGGCTAAATTATGGTGGAGTGAACGGGAAATGTTCACATTAAAAGGAATATTAACTTTCTTTCCACTGTTTTTTTTCTGATCATTTACCTCTCCTACAGGGAAAGACTGAGAGAATTGGGTTTGTTAAGCCTAGAAAAGAAAAGGCTTCAGAGTGACCTAATTGTGGCCTCCCAGCACCTGAAGGAGCTACAAAAATGGAGAGAGACTTTTTACAAGGGCCTGGAATGAGAGAACAAGGGGGAATGGCTTCAAACAGAGAGTAGGTTTATATTAGATATCAGAAAAAAATTCTCCCTGGTGAGGGTGGGGAGGCCCTGGCACAGGGTGCCCAGAGAAGCTGTGGCTGCCCCATCCCTGGAAGTGTCCAAGGCCAGCTTGGACAGGGCTTGGAGTGACCTGGGATAGTGGAAGGTGTCCCTGCCCATGGCAGGGGTTGGAACTGGGTGATCTTTAAAGTTTCTTCCAACCCAAACCATTCTATGGTTCTATTACTTAAAATTTTCTCTTTTGATACTTCATGGGTTTGCACACCCTGTGTGTTCAAAGCTTAAAGCCCCTTTCATCAGTGAGTTTCTCCTGTTGTTGTAACTGATAGCTGTTTGGATGTACATTGCTTGGATTTTGATTATCATTAGGTTCTTGAATTACTATTAAAGATAACCTAAAATGGAAATGTACTCACTATTTCATTTATTTTCTTTCTGATAACAAAGAAATCCCTTGACAACTACCTTGCTAGCATAGAGCTGTTCTAATGTGGGTTCCCTCCAGCTGAATATATGCTTTAAAAATGTTATTGATAGATACAAGCTATTACCTGCATTTTCCAGCAACCACAAAATTCAACATCTGTGGTAGTGCCTGAATTTCATCTTTGCAGTTTTTTCTCAGGTAGATGCTATAGAAGTAATGATCACAATTTCAAATATAAGGTTCCGTTCTTAAATGGATTTAAAACAATGCACACATTTCTTTTCCTTTCCCCCTCATAAGCACATAATGTTGCTTTTTTATCCTTTGAAAGTTCTATATAGTTGTTGGCTGGTTTCTTTTTATAAATATTTCATAAGTAGTGTTTTGATCTCTGGTTCAAATTCAGTCATGGCAGCAGATGTTCTTAGATGTTGATAGGTTTCTTTTGCAAGTACTGTGTACAAACAAATTTACAAACAGGAGTATATTCAGTAGGTGTAGTGGAACTGATAATATTGAAAAATTATTATGAAGAATAAATTCACAGTTTTAAGCTTTTTTTTTTCCTTGAGACATACAAAATATGAACAAAAAATATCATTGCTTGGCTATAATGTATCAGAGATGCAGCTGAGGGTTAGAAAACAGCCTGGATCATCTTAAAAACATTGAAAAAACCCTTCCCTTGCAGACAACATTGTCTTGCAACCAGATCCACTTCCAGGCTACCACAGAGCAGCTCCTCTTGCAAGGTGGTGGCGAGCAGCTCATTAGGAAACATCAACTTTTCTAGAATCTGATCTGTTTTTACCAGGACCAAGCAGAAACAGGAAATATTATGTGTTTGTATCAACAAGGTTTTGCATCTGTAGAATAGCCTGGTGCAGTGTCTCTGAAAGAGGTGCAGGTTTTGTTTCTGCTGCCTTGAGCACCAAAGAAAACTGGGTCCATGTGTTTGCTTCTCTCTCTTACTCCCGTTCTTCTGAGCACCTCTGTGGCTCACTCGTGAAATCTGCAGTGCTCCAGAATGACTCTGAACAAATTCTGGATATTGCATTCAGAGTATGTGAGTCTTGCTCTGCTTTTTTATGGTTCCCTTACAATACTCCAACAAAATAATTTTGAAAAATGAGCCCAAGAGGATTTATTTCCCATTAACAACTGAATGCTGGTATTTGGATGATGGAAATAGGTAAGTTCCTTTGTGTGACTGTACAGATGAGAGCTTTTGTCATGAGATTGTGCTTTTCATTTACACGAGCTCTTAGTCTTCTGCTGCTAAAACTTTTTTAGTCCTTTAAAAGCTTTTCCCATCACATTCTCTGTAGCTTCTCTATTTCCTCCCAGGAGATATGTATGACTTAGGTAAAGATAATCGATCTCACTGAAAGAAACAAAATTACTTGTGACGATCAATGTGTGCTAACAGTTACTTGTTGTTAAAGTCATCCTGCAAAGTTGCAGCACCCAGCAGAAACATATTCAGAGCGTGGCTCTTAACTTCTCCCTGCCAAGCGAGCAATATGCAAAAAGCCAATGGAAATTAAAACAAACATGTGAAGGGGCCTGGTTTTCACTAGCTTCAATGTGAGCTTACAGAGAATGAGGAAGATTTAACAAAACAAACTCAGACTCTTGGTGGCATCTAGCAAAAGGACAAGCGGCAGTGGGCACCAAGTATAGAGGGAAGTCCAGAAGTAAAACCTTTGTTTATTCCGAGGGTGGTGAGATGCTGGATCAGGTTGCCCAGAGAGGCTGGGGAGTCTCCAGTGCACAGAGTTATTCACACCCCACCTGGACACAGGCCTGAGTAACCTGCTGTGGTTGACCCTGGTCCAGCAGGGGAGGTGGTGACCTGAAGTCTCCAGAGGTCCCAGCTGCCTCAAGGCTGTGATTCCGTGATCTTAAGGCAGAGCAGTGGGTCCTGAGTACTGTGAGGGGACAGAGGAATTATTCTCTAGATATCTACCTGGTCTTTTAACTCCTGATTGTCTTTGTAAACCTTCTCTCTGCATAGTCTGGGCTCTCCTGAGAATGAATTAGCTCATTATAGTTGTCTTAGGCAATAAAGACACTTTTCTGCAAAACAATAACCTCGCTACTACTATTTTTTGACACCAGTTGATGTATCAGCTACTCACATGTGCTATGGTTTCCGCCTGTGGCTCATGGGCACAGGAGGGATTGCTTATCCTGCCATCCCAATGGAGTAAAGTGGCTCTGTTTTGACAGCCTGGCAGTGAGAGATAATGATCTGTCTCCTGAAAACTTAACCAGGCTTATGTCCAGAGCAGAGAAGCAGAACCTTTTTCACACCTAAGCCTTTCCAGGTCTTCTGGTAAACCCTGCATTTACTGTAGCATTACCCAGGAATTGAACAGGGGGATAGAGGTGGGTGAGAATCAAATGGTCACAGGTTAGGTGTAGCTTTCTCAGCTGGAATTTGGGTTTTTGGGAATGGGGCTCCTGATTTTAAAGAATCCAAAAGATTGCCTGCATGTTACAGACTTTTAAAGTTAGAAGACTACTTTTTCTCTCCCTTCTTTGCCTGTTTTTCCTCTTAGGAAAGGATCCAGTGTAAGCTGGATGTTGGATTGTTCTAATCTGGTGACATTTATTTATGTTCAGCCCCCAACCACTGGCATCCTGGGGTTTTTTTCTTTGTTTTTGTCATGCAAACATGTTTCCTCTGTGCTGTCACTCATCTCACTGTTCCTTTTCCAGACAATTTGGCAATTCCTGAGGACATATTTTTTCACATCTCTTGGCACGTATTGAAAAATCACAAGTTAATAAAGACCAATTTCTTAACTAAAATCTGCCTGTGCTACAGATGAATTCATCACTTAGGGTACATTAGTGAAATTCTAAAACCTTACTTTTTGGAAACTGACCATACACTGAAAGCAGCAAAAAGGAAATAAAAAATTAAATTGCCAATTACAGCTAATAGCTTTCTGCAATGGACAAGAATAAAGCAGATTGAAGGTACTTTTAAAAGCAGCTTCTCTCTAAACCCAAGTAGTGAAATGTTTTGGAATGAAGCAGTTGCAAAAAGGAGGTTAAATATCCTGTACTTAACAACTTGCAGAACCTAGAAATCTGTTTTAGAGACATCTTTGGGGACTTCTCTGTAAGAATACAACTGATAAAGAGGTTTGTTTTCCCTTGAGAGTGTTTACATATATCTGATATTATTTGCTGCATCTCCTTAAAAAAAATTCTCCACCCAAAAATTTTAGTTTTAAAAGACTACAAAAAAAATATAACCCAATGCTAGTGATAAACCTTATTATTTCATTAAGTGTTTTCAATATTATCAACTCTTTAACATCAGTATTTCTAAGGTGAATCAAACAAGTTGAAGTACTTTTTCTGAAAGCCGAAAATGTATTATGTATATTAAGTCACTCATTTTTCTGAAGGAATATTATAGTAGTTTTAAAGATGGAAGAGTCTGAAGAGCGAAGAGCTTGTTATACTGTGATAAGTAAAGAAGTAAAGATGACTCACCGAAACAGGGCTTTCTGAACATTTTATATATATATATTTCTCAGCACTGTGTAAAGCACAGATGAAAGGTTAAGAGAGTAATAAACAAAGCTGGAATGTGATTTTGATGGGTAAGCTGCACTTTGATCTTCAGACTATAAAACACTGCTACCTGGGTCACAACTAACACTCAGCAGGACAAACAATCACTTGCTCGCTGCGCTATAAAATTCACAATTCCTTTTTCTGTGCTGTGCTAGCAAACATTCTGTGGCACCAAAGAAAGGAAAGGGAGAATGTAGGAGTTTTAGCAATTTGTGTAATTTAAAGCAACTTTAAACATGTGCTAAAGTTTTCTTTAAAGTTCTCTGATCTTTAGCAAATAGCACCACAGGAATGGATTTGCAGCAAATACTGAGCAACTTTAAAGATCCTGAAAATACTAATAATATATGAAATTACTTAAAACCAGGAATGAAATTGTAGGTTGTGTGATATCTTTAAAAAGAATAAAGCCAGTGCTGCTTTTATTTCAGTTAGACAAGATTGTATTTCCTGCTGCACCAAACTGTTCTTAGAATATCCTGACTTGGAAGGGACCCAGAAGGATCTCCAAACTCCAACTCCTGGTCCTACTCAGGACAGTCCTATTTTCCATTTTCTCCTACTCCCTCATTCCTTCAGGCAGATGTCCACTTCTTTTTATGCTTCTTGGTTTCACTGGTATTTTCCAGGCACGGTTACCTGTGCTCTCAGACCTGAAGCTGTGCCATTGCCAGCCCTGGGGCTGTTCAAACAGAGGTGGAGTGTGGCTCTTGAGGATGTGGTTGAGTGGTGAACACGGCAGGGTTGGGTTTAGGGTTAGACCTGATGACCCTGGAGGTCTTTTCCAGCCTTAATGATTCTGTGATTTGCACATTGTTCCACAGCCTGAAGGAGAGGGCAGTCTGAGGTAAAAGAAAGGCTATCTCAGGAGCACGATAGACAGAAAGAGTACAGGAGGAAATCTAGAAAAAACCATGGGTTTGATGTTTCCTTTCTTTTGGTGTGCCTGCTCTTTGTTGCTAAAATAGTTTTTGTGGGTTTATAACCACTATGATTTCTGTTGGTCCTGAGGAACTATAAATATGAGAAGTTCTGCTGATTGCAGTTAGGTTGCTTACATGGATGAAATTAACATGGAATAGATTTTTATCGAGTCTGAGTCTTGGAGAACACAGTAAAGAAAATAGTGAAGGTTAACTCTTAAGGAAACTGGAAAAATAAATATTTTCCCCTTGGAATCTCAGTGCAGGAAAAAGTGTGATTCCACTTGACCAATATTTGGTTTACATATCAATTTTAAAATAAATATTAGTAACTCTAAAGACACTTATTGTTCTTGATTGTCTTAATAAAGCCATTTTAGCATTTAACTGGATCACAATAATAAAAATTGTCTGGTTTTAAATAAACAAAACCCAACTATTGAAAACACCTTTTTTTTTCCAGTGAAAACTACACCCACACTGACCTTTTTATGTACAAGATAGTCACACTATTATTACATACTGTGAATAGGGTTATCACAAATGCATAGATTGTGCTTAAAAGTGACACCATATCTTTTAATTATGTCCTTGATTCTAGCAAATTTCAGGCAATAAAAAACTCATTAATTTTAATTGTGTTGGATCAAGCCCCGTATTTATAATGTGATGTAATTGTCCACTGCATTCCTGACATCTGGCAATAAAAGCCTGGATCATAAAGAAAGCATTGGATTATATTTATTGGTGCAGGATTAGCCATCAGGCAATGGTTAGTCAGGAACAAAAAGCTATTCAGAGAATTCCTTTATCAATGATTAGGAAATCAAGTCAGAACATACATTTATTTATATTTATTTAAAAGTTATATTGCTCCTGTCACAATGATATCAACATAAAGTAGATAAAAGCTGTTGTCTCTGACAGAAAAATTCCATTTCAGTCTGTTAGAGGTTGAAGGATATACATATTTATTCCTTTTTTTTTTCCTCTCCAGAGATTTCCACCACCGAAAATTTGGCTAGCAGGAAAGAACTGACATGGCATAAGTTTGAGCTGGCAGTTTGTATCACAATGCTGGGATATGCCTTTCTGGCTTGATTTGTCTGGTTAAAAAAAGATTATTTTAGTGTCCTTTGCAATTATTTCTCAACAGAAGAGACAATACTGGAAATACCCAGAGTGCTAAAACTTCTGTGGATTACACAAATGCCACTGCATGCTATTTATCTGTTTGTTAATTATACCTGACTAATTAATTAATGGCTTTCTCTTTGATTCATTATAGAGAGATTGATGGGACTTACAACTCCGAGACTTCCAATACTGTAGCTATGTACAGTCCAAATATTTGGTTTCTGGGACGCAACAGGGAGATTAAGATAACTTATCTCATCCCACACTTTCATCTCGACGGCATTTGTTTTGTCTCTCAGCCAGGGAACGTTGGCCTGGCTGCTGCCTGTGCACAGCTGAGTGGAACCCAGGAGGGGAACGGTTGTTACTCACTTCTCTCTTGTTTTACACCTAAGAGCAGGTAGTGGTGGCATTTCCCTTCCCTTGATCCTCCAGCCAGTACAAGGCCCTTTGCACCCGTGAGTGCACAGCACTTAAAGCTGTTGTAGCACCACACACCCTCAGAGACTCCGTTCCAGGGCTTCTTGTCAAGGAGCTCAAGTGCTCTGCTGAGCTGTGTGACACACAGGGAAGTTAATAAAGGACCTGTGTCGATCTGAAAGCCAGAGTTTACTGTATCCTTACACCTTGAGTAGTAATAGAAGAGAGACCAAAAATCTGGCATCGTGATCCATTTGGTTTTTAGGAAGCTTAATCTCTTGTTCTTCACATAAAAAAAACTAAATCAAATACCACAGCTGGTCATGTATTCCCCCTCCCCTCCTTTGCTCATCAAAGTCTTTAAAAAGTAAACAATGATGGTTGAAAAAAGTGACTTGATAACTTATTTAAGCAATTTAACCTGTTGTAAGTTTTTATGGGACTAACCTTATTTTGCTACTTTTCAGGCTCTAGATTTGCATCTGATTTGTATTAACAGAAAATGGAAAAAGCAAATCTGCAATTGACTAGTTTTTCTAAAGAGTCCTGTTGCTGTACAGCTTCTGGTAAAATTTTCAGAAACTTCCTATGCCAATATTTCTATTTTTGTTTTAGAGAATAATTAAATTGTAGTGCATAAGGCTATCTGGAATTTTATCAGTAAAGTAAGTGGCCAAAGCGTGTCATTGCATGAGTGATGGAGCAGAGGAAGTAGAACAGTGATATTGGAATTATTCTTCAAATTAGCTTAGAGTCATTGCTGTTGCTGAGCTGTATGGTTCCTAGAGCCTGTTAGAGAGACAAGCAGAGGGAGGTGAATGTAACAGGACTGTGTACACACGACACTGAATGGCACATGTGGTTTGATGTCACTGGTTTTGGTTTGAAAGTGTGGTGTTTCTTCCAATACCTCTTTTTCTTCCTCTCACCTCAACCACTTTTAGTTCTCCTTTTTGATCATAGAAGAAGATCTGTATCTGAGAAGAAAGGTTCTTCCACCCCCATCAGCATCAGTTCAGTAAATCTAGGTGTCATCTGCCTAACAGCATAATGAGCAGTAATAACTCATAATGACCATAATGAGCACTAACAGCTGAACATGTCAAATATACTGGAAAAAAAGAATAGTTCCCTGTGGGACTCCAGCCTCCTCAAAGTGGAGGTACAAAGTGCTCCTGCAGATAGCTGTGAACTACTGAACTGCAGTGCAACCACAGGTTGTTCCAAAAAATCATTTCTAGAGGGAGACAGCTTTTGGTGACATTTCTTGACATTATATTCATGATAAAGTTAGATTTCTCAGAGGATTTTGAAACAAAACAGGTGCTTCAGTTTCTAACCAAACCTGAAGGACAAACTCTTTCCATCAGGGCAAAACCACTGTGAAGATCTCACACTGGGCACTGAGCTGGTTTCTGGTAAAGGTGAGACCAAATTTTGTGAGAGCAGCTGGGGCATTTATGGTGTGACTCAAATTATTATTTATTTATTCTATGTCTATAGTACATAGGGAGTAACTGCAATCAGGTAGGCTGTATGCCATTCCCACTAGTGTTTGCAGCTACAGATGTCCCAAATTAATTTACTTGATTTTTCTCACACAAGTTTGTTGATGTTGCAATTCTCATATTTTAGGCCTCTGGGAATATTCTGACATTTTGTATGAGTTTTTTTGTTGGCTTTTTTGTTTTGTTTTTTTTTTTTTTGCTTGATTTTGCTGATGCATCGCAGGAAAATATTTCTACATTTACCTGGAAAATTTAACTGTCACAGATATCATCGTGCTTCCCTAGATACTGGTTGATGCTCTGTGCAGGAAATAGTAACAGTAGCATTATTTTCTTGTAAAATGATCTTTTAAACCTCTGTAAAAATTCAGCTGTATTTTGATCCATTCTATTCTAATCTTTATGTCTGAAAATTTGTATATGAGACTATGAAAAAAACATGAAGAACCCAGGTTCCAGTGCCACGACAAAACAGTGAGAGAAACTGTAGAAAACAATGGGATGTCTTATCAAGTGTATCTTCAAGCAGATTTTGGGCATCAACGATGTTACTGAAATAAGGCTGTTGCCTAAAATTGATGCAATGTACTTTAGCTGAAGTACTCATAAAGTTTTTAAGTGCATGCATATTTTTCTCACTAAGTGGTCCAGTTTGCTTCACCTCAGCTAATTGCAGTCATGTGGATACGTTTGCCATATCAGAGCCTGAGACTCTGAGAGTATTAATATTTATCAAACAACAAGGAAACATAAGGAAATAAAAAAAATTATTGCTTTACTGATCAACAAGAAAAGCGAGCCCAAATGTCATAATCTCCTAAACAGCAGCATCAGTGTGATGTGATACTAAATACAGTCAGCTAAATACACCCTGAGCACAGCAACTGACTGCTCTGGGTTTGGAAAACATCTTTCATGAAACTTGTGTAGGTGGAGACTTTTTCAAGGAATGCCAGTCTATTGTTTCTGTAGCAGGAAAAATTATGGCTGATCTCATAACCTTTTTTTTTTTTTTTGTTTAGTTGGTATGTAGAAGAAGAAATCAGAAACTTCTCTAAATGCTAAGACAGAGAGTTCTCTGAATACAGAGAATTATTTTCTATGGAATAATCACTGTATGTGCAATGTTATACTTAATTAGATCAGTCAGAGAAACAGTCTTGTAAGGAAGACAGTGTGACTCCTCTGTGCTGACCACAGAAAGTGTCTCTGTACTTGAATATAGGGTTTTATATGTTTGAGATGTGCATACATTCAGGCACATGTATCTGTTACAGCTACTATGTAGCAACACTTGGGATGTACTTGATATGTCACACCATTTTATCAAACACATTTAGTCTGCACTATTTCCTTGTAAAATAGATTTGACACTTCCATCCCAGCTGAGATAGAAGACTTTCCAAATGTCCAGCCCTGAGTCCACGAGGAGCAAAAACAGCAATCATGGAATGGCAGATGGTTTGGTTTAAAAGGAATCTTAAATATCATCTGGTTCCAACTCCCCTACCATGGGCAGGGACACCTTCCACTATCCCAGGTTACTCAGACTCCCATCCAGCCTAATTTTGAGCACTTCCAGGGATGGGAATCCACAGCTTCCCTGGGCAACCTGTGCCAGTGCCTCACCACCCTCACAGGAATGAATTTCTCCCTAAAATCCAATCTAAACTGGCTCCTGTCCAGCTTAAGGCCATTGCCCCTTGTCCTGTCACTCCCTACCCTTGCCCAAAGCCCCTCTCCACCTCTCTGGTAGGCACTTTAGGCATTGGAAGGGGCTCCAAGGTCTCCCTGGAGCCTCCTGCAGGCTGAATAACCCCTACTCAATCTGTCTCTATAGGTGAGGTGTTCCAGCCCTGGGATCAGCTGAGTGGCTTTTTCCAACAGGTCAATCCCAGTTAATGATCAAACCCTCTGAAAACCCTGGCCCAAAAGGGCCATCTGCCAGGCTGATCAGCATTCCACTCGTCCAGATATCTCATGTGCTGCTTTTGCAAATCCCTCAGCCGATGAGAACATAAAACAAAATTTTCAGGAAATGGGGACTATTTAAGAAAAAATATTTTTAGTCTTTCAGTCAGTCAGAGAGGGATGTCTTTTAGGATGGTATTTAATTTATAATTAAACTTATCGTTTTTAAAATAAGTCTAGGTTCATCCATAATATAAATAAGGTACTTTAAGTGAAATAATCTATACTTAGAGGATCAAAATGCTTGGTATGACTTTTTTTTTCTAACCCCTTCACAAGTAGCCATCTGCTTCAGTGCAGTTTCTCACACATCTTGATTCTGACCAGGAAAGGATTTCTTATAATAGTGTCCTATTTCTGAAGCATACATGGACTAGGAATGCATAAAAGCAAAAAGGGTTTTAAGGTATTAGTAAAAATGGATGAAGTGGATTCCCAGCCGAAACCAAGTTCTGCTTTGTGCCTTTAAATGATTACTTGAAATGTAAAAAAATCCATCCTACAGTAGGTAGTGACCAGTCTCTGAAATACCAGTTATTTACATGTCATTGCCAATGGACAAGTGTCAATAGGCAAGAAATCCCCAGCAGTCTGAGTTTTTTTGATTTTTGCCTAGAATTCTTAGCTTAGTAATGCCCAGCTAAGACTTCTCTTCATCTCTAGGTCATAACTAGAATATATAGATCTGAAATGTAAAATGCTATTTTTTCACTTTCTACCTGTTATAAACCACGTGTAAGTCACATAAATTTATATCCACAATAGAGGAGTTGTAAGTAGTTGATGTTTAGGTCCCTGTCAACTCTGGCCATTCTATGAAAAATCAAAAGTCTCTGCAGACATCACCACAGAAAGTATTCTTTGCCTTTCTGCCTGCATGCTAATAGTGGTTCCTTCTGCCTTTAAAGTGTATTAACTGGGAAATTTGGATAAATCAAGGGAAACTGCTAAGGAGAGCTCTTGAAGTTACCACAGGGACCAGTACAGAGGCAGTGGAACACTGCAGATATAACACATTTTTTGGGAAGGAGCACCAGAGTTAGTGAGCTTGTGAGGATGCAAGTTAAAGCTCAGAGACTTAGTAACATTTTTCTTTTGTTCTTTCTTTCTCCTCTTCATTGTACTACTTTATGAGTTAAGCACTTGTCCTGTGATTTCAGTTTAGACAGATAATTCTCTGGCACTTTCTCATTTTCCAGTATCAGGTCTGGCTGCTTTCCCCAGGAACTTAAGGGAGAAACCAGACTTCCATTTATTATTAAATTGTGCTGTAGGAGTGTCCTGGCAACACCAAATCTAATGGTATCACTTGGCCTATGAACCACCATGAAAAAGTCTTGGTGAATGAGATGGAAAATCCTTTCTATAGATGTTTCTTGCTTACCTGAATGGAAAACTTCCAATTCTGGGCAAGATTTTGCTTTTAAATAGAAAGGATATTAAAAAATACAAAATAAAATGCTGAATGGAGTCAGCTGCAAAGCAGGGTGCTCTGTAATCCAGGTGATGCAGAAATCAAATGCAAACCAGGATGAGTCAGGCCTTAAAAATAAGTGTGAGCAGCAGCCTATTAAGAAAGCAAAGCTGGTACACAACTGACCATATTAAGATATTATCTTTGGTCCTATCAACTTTTGCAGATACTTTTTGATTTCCTCTCCTATTATTTTTATTCACCTTACTGAGACAAAAAAGAGTAAATTAGGGATTCCATTAAAGACAGATTTCACCGGAAAAAAATTTGTGCCGACCCTGTTCAATGTGAGGTAAAAACCATAATTTTTGTTTGTAAGTTGTTTTTACAAACTGGGAGGATTTGGGGGGAAAGAGTGTTGGTTTTGGGTTTGTATTTGTTTTGTGTTGGTTTTGCCTCTGGCTTTTCTTGTGTCCCATGACAGAGCTCAGCTATGCAGGCTAAAACGATAACTTTCCTTCTGACTCATAAAAATGCTTGAGTAAATTACTCTTTTAGGTTTTATGATGGTACAGGACATACAAAGTGGCTATATTGTTTTTGTTGGGATTTGTTGGGGGGTTTGTTTGTTTGTTTGTTTGCAGTGTTTGGGGGGGGGGGGGGTTGCTGTTTTTCTTTGTTGTTGGTTGTTTTTTTCCTGAGGGGAAATTCCTAATAGATGATTTTTTTTTTTCACTTCCCTTCCTCATTTGTTCCTCTTTGATGTGAGTTTTTAATAATTTGTATAAGAACAGCATATGAAGAATGGTAGAAAGAATTTTAATGCCATTCCTTGCTTATAAGAAAAAAGTGGGAATATATTTCCTTGTGTATGTCATTTACAACAGCTTGGGCAATTTTCTGGTGTACTGCTGACTGATTACCTTTGGGGATAGGATCTCTGTACATGCCCTAGTCAGACTCCAGACTTCTTTTTTGAGTTTTTGACTCTGTCTCACCACTTGCCCTCTCTCTCGAGCCGTATTAAGGGTCTCCAGCAGTGAAACCTTGACTGAAGTGTTATTACCACTGAAATATAATTGTGCATGACAGTGAGTTACTACCACCTACTGCTACTCACATGGCTGAGCAGACAAGAATCAAGTTTTCTGGCAACAGGCATCTGCCAATTTGTATCATGACACTGTGAGTGCTGGTCACTGGAGTTACCTGAAAAAGACTGGCAGCTGATAGGAGGGCAGACCTCAGGCTCCTTGACATTATTGAGAGTTCAAAAAGAGACAAGTCTGCTTGAGTCATGACCTTGATGAGAAGGGTTCCCCTTTTTGTGCGGCAGAGTCTTCAAGAGGGGCTGAGCTGCAAAGAAGAGTGTTGTGTTTGGGAAAGCTGTTGTATTCCAGCACCCTTAGCATACATTTAACTCTTAAGAATTGTATCTTCTATTTTGTGCTGAAGTAGCCACATCTTGTGCTTTTTATTTCCCTCCCAGATTTGTTTTCTGAGTCAGGAAGCCCATTTTTCTGGGAGGAAACCTAGGTGCAGTTGTCTGGGCAGTTTCTGTCAGAGGCAGAGTGGCCGAGCCTGTGCCAGCCCAGCTCCTGTCCCAGAACTTCCCTGCACAGCATCCCAGGACTGTCCCCAGAGCTCTCCCTGCTGCTGGATGTGCCTGGCTGATTGCTCAGGAACCATGGAAACCCTCAGGTTACAACGACCCCCCAGCTGCTTTTTGCACGTTTGTGTTTGTAGGTATCTGCTTAGACCTGAGAACTGTTCCAGCCCATTCCACTTAGGGTTGCTCCCTGCCCTGGTTCTTTGTGGGGTTTCTCTGGCTTTCATAGAGAGCAGACAATCCTTAGATAACTGCTGAGTGAATAAATTGGGCTCCTACTTTCCATCACAATGACTTGGAAATTTATTACCTTACTCCATTGTTGTTTCTCTAAAAATCACTGTAATAACAGTGCTTAATTCTCCGGTTTGCAGTATCCCAAGAGAAAAAGAAACCTCTTTTAACAGTCCCTTCTGGTCTCGAAAAGATGATCCTTCATAAGCAGTTTCAGGCACCTGACTTGGAACTGTGCCCTACCAACGGTGAGCTGATACAAATGCTCCACACCCCAACTGCTTATACATTCTCTCCCCATCTTTCCTCCAAAAATAAAGGTCAAATCTTTCATATTCAGACCTGTCAAACTAAATGACCTGATCCTAAGCCTCACTTTCTTGACCTGTAGGACCATCTAATTGTACATTCATCCCCCCTCTCCCAGCCTGATAATGTGTTCCCACATCCAGTTTTCATTATTTTGAGAGATCTATCTCTGTTTTACTTCAAGGAGGTACAAAAATTCTCTCATAGCAGGCTGGGCTTTTTCAAGATGTTGCACAGCTCTTCAGCCTTTTCCTGATCAGAAAGTTTTGCTGCACTTAGTGTCTCAAATTACTACGTGTTATGAAAGGCCTAAAGCAAAAATGGACTTTCCTAGTTAGATATATATAGCTAGGAAAGATCACAGAAATTGTGCTAAAAATCAAAAAGGTATTATTCACTTCCTTAAAGCATGTTAAGAGAGAGATCATGGACACCTGTTTTTCCCCCTATGGATTATTACTGCTCCCTCACAAACTCCCAAAATCAAACCCTAGATGCTCAATCATGGTTTGTGAATAGCTCAATCTAAGCTGCATTTGGTTTATTTTTGTGTCGAAAGAATATACTGTCCCGAAATTACACCTAAAAGGCATAATTTCTGAAAGAAATGTGATGTAATTAGGACTCGAGAATGTGGTAAAAATGAAATATAAATTTGCATGAAGGTGACTTGTCAACAAGGTGATTTCATTATTTTCTCTGCATATGTCTTTATTACAAAAATATAGGTTACAGGGACATACTTGAGTAGCCAAGGCCGCCTTCCTTTTTTCCATCTATGCATCATGAAACATCTCCAACAAGGAGTCTTGAATACAAGGCATAGAATATAGTTTAAAAAAAAAAATCTCTGAAATTTTTGTCTTCACTTCCTTCAGAATGATTTCTAAGAATGATACAGGCACAAGATCCTCACTGTGGAGGCAATAAACCATTCCATATCAAACACAAAAGGAAGAACTTTCTTTGTAATGCAGGAGAAGAGAATAAGAGCTGGTTTCTTTTTGTTTCCTATCCACTTATTGTTTAAAAAAGATTGTGACATAATTTCTTCTTCTGTAGAATAGAAAATTGCTACTTATAATATTTTTGATAAAGCTGTCATCATTCATTAATATTTATAAAGTGGTTTGAGATCCCCAGAGAGCTATATCCTGTAAGTGAATTTTCACTCCCTCTACAACCAAAAAATATTCATAATTATTAATGCTATTTTAAAATTTGCTTGATCACTTAAATTGGAATAGTATATACTATTTTTCATTTTTAAAAATGCCAGTTTTCATCTTTGCATTCTAAAAGCTGTCTGAAGCAACAGTGCTTGCAATTTCTCCTTTCAGGGTATATCCACAAATTCAGAAAGTGAAAAAGAATTATTTCTCCTTCTGGGATCTCTATTGTACCAAATAAAAATACTCTTGGATTTAACCACTCTAGCTGTTACAAAAACCTAGCCTCTGTTACACACAGATTTGTTTTTTCAAATACTGCCATTCAAACAGGTATTCAGTGTATTCCACTTTTCTTTTTCCTTCTTGCTGTTTTTTAAAATAGGCTATGATTTTTATCATGGGTTATCCTACTGTAAACACACAACTTTAATTTTCAAGGGCATCTTCCTTCCTGACTCCTATGGTAATCCTCAACCCACACACTATTGGTTTTCATTTCCTTTTAAATGTCAATTTTGAACCCTTAAGTATTGAGTCCAAATTAATATTTTATATGGGCTCCTTATTCATCTTATGGAGTAAATTGTCAGGAATAGGTCATTTATGTAGTGCTGGACATTTCTCTACAACAATAGCTCTGAAAAAAAATTCTCCCATCTTTCTTGGTTGCTGCTCTAATAGTAATTTAGAAATGGTTAAGGTAAGATTAAGGAAGGCCCTCTGACAAAACTTTGGCTGGCACTTTGGGGAAAGACAAGCATAGTCTGTGAAATAATAATTGTTAGAGATTACGTCGACTTCACGCTTTTTCTCTATCAGTTTGAATACACTGCTGATGAAAGGTCTTGAGTTATGAACCCTGGAGAATGGTTGTTTATTCTAAGACTGGTTCCTGATCAAGAAATCACAGTAAAACTTCCCATGAAGCATCTTCTCTCATGGAAATAAACTGAATATGAGTGACTGTGTTTAAAGGAAAAATGTAATTATGACCAAAAAAAAAAAGAAATCAACAGCCAAATGTTTGTGCATCCATTCTGTTTTGGCAGGGACACTTGGGCAGTTGGAAATAGAAAAGATCACTAAAGCAGTTTACACAAGTGGGTGAATGCCACAGGCAGTGGGTCATGCACCCACACACCTAGCCAGGATCTGGGCAGCGCAATTAAGAGATTTGGAAGGTTTTATTCTGATTAGTATTGATAGCAACACTTCACAATTAAACTTGAAAATTAAGGAAGATTGACTCTAGTAATACACAAATATTTATTGGCTTTAAAGCTTGCTTTCTTGAGAAAACAAATGTTTCCTCAGTGTCCTGCAAAGATTTTTCTGTGCTTCCTACAAGCTAAAGTTTAGTACAGATTTTATTTTAATATTGTCTCTGAAAATCCAAATTATTCTTCCATCATTGCAGACCTGTTGTCAAGGCACTACCAGAAGTGCATAACAGGGAAATAAATCCCCAGTTGCATTTAGAAATAAGATAATCTAAAGTTTTCTTGTCAGAGATTAGAAGATGCTAACACAAATGCAGTATTTAGCTGTGCTGTGGGCTGGAATTTGGAAATGAAAGGACTGGTACTGTGAAGCCAATTGGCTCTTGTGTCTGGATCAGAGTAATTTTAATAATTTTTTTTATAATTTAATGCACTAATTTGTCTACCAAAAGAAAGGTTTTGAACTCTCCCCAGTTCTGTTCCATGCAGCTGGTATTGAAAAGGAACTATGGAAAACTTGCACCAATAGCAATTTTATTTGTTGCTGTGGTCACTTGTGGGAGGCTTTTTTCTGGGATTTTTATGTGTTTGATACCAGCATAAGTGGGCGTGTTGTGGTGTTTTAAACAATCACCTTAGCTCTGCCTTTGTCTGAGGACTCCACATCTCAGCCTAAATCAAAGAGAAGCTCTCGTGGAGAAGAGCCAAAAGGGAGAATAGATGGAGAAAATAACAGAAGGTGAGTATCATAATAACTGGTATCATCATTAACACAGTACAATTATACTAAATTACTAATACACAGTATTTAAAACAAAGGAAGTGAGAACATAAGGTATAGGTTAATCTATAAGGTTCTTCCTTATCAGGAAGAGTAGACTTCCAAATTTCATTTTTAAGTGGAAAAAGAGCATTGAGTGTTGGTCAAGAATTCCCATAAACCTCTGCTTTTAGTTGTGAATCTACATGAAGAAAAGCATCTTTGTCTCTCAGTTGTGGAAATACAGGCATTAGTTACTAAATTAATGACTGGATGTGGCACTCAGTGCTGTGGTTTAGTTGACACGGGGGTGTTTGGTCAACAGTCAGACTTAATGGTCTTTGAGGTCTTTTCCAACTTAATTGATCCTGTGAAATTTGTTGCAGTTCATTGGTCTGACAGCTAATAGATGCACACGTTGGAAATCTGCTTAGTAGATTATCATTTACTGTCACTTCTTAAATTTAGAATGTGATCTTCCATTGTATTTAATCTATTTGCATCATGGATGACAAATTTCTTCCCTTAAGGAGAATCCCTTATTATCATAAAATACTTTTACCTGAACTATGACATGAACAGAACACCCAAAACTGTAAGAATTTAAAATTCTAGAATTTGACTATTTATTTATTGTCATTCTTAGAAAAATACACTTTTTTAACTCATCACATTTCACTCCAAATACAGAATGGACTCTCTAACTGCTTTGACTCCTCGGAGCTCTCTTAACATGATATATAACATGGGTAATTGTTTCTTTTACTTGTCAAAATAATATTGCTGGGAAATACAGTGCAGCTTGTTTCTTTTAAGCCTCAGGAACTGCTCTGGCAGGGAAGAGTTTACAACATTCACATCACACAAGAGTGTCTGCTGATTTTGCATGTTCAGCTTGAAAAAAACAAGTGCGGGTTCTTGGAGATGTTACCTTACCATTCTTTCAACTGAAGTCAACAGAGGGGGAAGTGGCTAAATCTCACTTCTCTTGCTTCAGATAACTTGGTCTTGCAACGCATGGATATTTCAGGCTGGTAGGTTTGCTGCTGCAAAAAATAAGTTAAAAATAGAAAACAGTCGTCCTAGCTGAAAACTAAAAATGTAAGAAATTTCTGCAAGCACTTACAACTGCAGCAATGAGAGCAATAGGGGAGTGGTCTGTATGGGAAAACAGCATCTTCTGCTTGCCTGCACAGTGTGGTGCACAGGCAACACTCCTTATCTGGACCTGCTGGCATAGCAGGTGCCCACTGAGAAGTAAAAAAAACCTCATTTCATGGCAGTGTTTTACCATAAACTACCTGGCTCTCGCAAGATGAATGGTCAGTTTGCCCTCTTGAGCTCAGATGACACCACCAGCTTTAAAATGGCATGAACCAGAGTGTGTTTTACTTCCAACAGGATGCTCTAAGCTACGGAAAGAAATATTCCACTTCTTCACAAAGAAAGCATTTAGAAAACAAATGGAAAAGAAGTAATATTTTCAATTTGTGTTTGACTTGGACTCTAGCTTGAATAGGCTGGAAGGGATGTGCTTTGTGAAAACAGTGTATTAGAGGAGATAAAATCATTTGAAGAAATGTCATCTGGGACTTCAATGTAGAAGAAAAAGCTATGCCACACTCCTCTGTTTCCTTCCTAGAGATGTTTTCTATGACGTGAAAGGGGAAGCAGAGCTGTCCCCAAAGGTCATGGAAACAAAAGGAAAATATTTTCTTAATGAAAAGGGCAGTGCTTTTCTTAAATTTTCCTTCACTGGCTTGATTTCTTCCTGCTTTTATGTGAACCAACTCTGAGTACCAAACAGTAAAAGTAACATCTCAAAAAAGTTTTATTTGATATGAAATATTTGCCTCTTCTTAAACAACAAAGTCCTGCAAATGGTAAATGTTTTGGCAAAATCATACCTAATTCAACATTATACAACACAGTAAAATAATTCTAAAAGTGGAAATTATGAAATATATAAGCTTCCCTTGGCTAAAACAAAAAAAAAAGGAGCTCCTTGTCCCTCAACAGGGGATATGTGCTGTCTCAGAATTTGTTTTCAGTAACTGTGGACATATGGCAGAATTAGAGAACAGGAACAAAAAACTATTCGATCTGTACTCTGATCTCATTTTTCACATTCATATACATATTAACAATAGAACTTTCAGCTTTTAACACACGTAATGATAAATTTCAACAGTATCACACTTAATTCAACATGTTGGTGCATCTGTTGAGGCTTAGTCTAAATGTTATTTTTTATGAGTAGCACTATATTCAGTGTCTCAAAATCTATAGGAACTAGACTCATTATCAGCCAAGGGGAAATCATAAGAAGTGGATGCAAAATGATGTTTTGGCCTCCTCTAAGAACATGAGCTGAGGTTTATCAGCATGTTTAAATATGCCAAAGCCTTGTTTTGATAAGTATTATTATATTTTCATAAATGTGTCTAATTTAATTATACTAACATTATGAAATCATGTAAGCATTGTAACTGAATCAGTGCTGGAAATCAGCTGTTACTACTGCTCGGAGTTAAGACAGAAGAAACTGAAAAGTCCAAACTGGGGACAACAGTGTAAGCTGTGACTTCTAGTCCACTATGATTGAGGTCCGCTTTTATATAGAAAATTATCAGAATCAAAGAGCTTTTTTGGGTCTAAATACCTTTCCTTGGCCTTATTGCTGTCACATTAATGTGTCATCACAGCACTTGGAGAGGCAGGACATTCTACAAAAGCTTTATGCAGCTTGTCCTTGACTACACAAAAATTTGGCAGAGAGTTCAACCAAAGCTGCACATCACAAACTCTTTCAACAGACACATCCTGCCACTAACACCACCAGAAAGTCCTCAGGTGACTTTGGGATGCATTTTATTGAGGCTGTGCAAGCCCACTGCTGTGAAGCTCATTTATCTAAATGAAGGAGTTTCTTTGAGCATGACAGCGGGAGAGGAGGGACGGCTTGTAGTCTTTGCTTGTTTTATTTTATTCTCATCCCTCCTATTATCTCGTCTTGTAACCTTGGTTAAGTCCATTAACCTCTTTATGGCTCTGTGTCATTTCCCATGTGTTGTCCTTTTAGTCTGAGTCATTAAGAGCAGGTCTGTACACACAGTACGGGCTCACCGGGGCCCTTAATGCCTCTGCAGGAGAAATTGCAAATAATTGAGGTAACCTATCAACAGCCAATAAGCCAACGCAGAGCTACCCGACGATCCATGCCATTTAATTTTCAATCTAGTTAATGTTTTAATTATTTTACTCCCCCTCTTCTGCTTAGTGTTGTCACTGTGTACGTGGGAATATTCAACTTTGTTCCTGCATCAAGCCACCGACTGCTCCGGTGAGGTTTGAACACAGGGCAGAGGTGAGCTGGGACTTGGTGTGAACAAGGTGACATTGCCAGGGTGAAGAATATTCCCTAGAGAAAGGCTTCACATTTCTGACAATTGAACTGTGAGAGTTTGTTCTCGTTGGGTATTTGGCACCATGCCTTTCAAAGAAGTTAAAAATCATTTGGGTCCCTAAATTCTACTATGGAGCATGTGGCCATTTGAAACAGAAATTGTAATCTTTCTTACAAATTTCCCTGCTCCATTCTGTCCTAAATGGTTCTTTCCATCTCCTTGAACAATCCATCAGAATAAAAAATTTGTTGTACTTCACATTTTTTATCAGATTTTTTATGAAGAAAGGGGTTCTTTTCATGCTTTTCTGAATTAAGACATGCATTTTAATTAAGATTGAGAATTAGTGCTTTCTTAGTCTTTTTAGGTTTAATTTTCCATTTTTTAACCTCTTATGCTACTATTTCTTGATATTAATATTCATAACACAAAGTTCTATTTTAATTACTTCCTCCTTTCACGATCTCATCTCTGTATGCATGACTTTAAACGTGTAAATAAAAATTCATCCTAGAAAATCCAAAGCAAATAAATTAAGAACTTAATTGTTGGATTTGTTTTTACTTCTATATGTTCTTTATTCAGTGGTTTGTTGTTCTAATATTTCCTGATGGGTTTGCTCTCCCTTTGCTTGGATATGTGCTATTTCCTTTAAATTGTTCATCTTTTTATTAAGTTGGTGAAGAAACTGCCCGTATCTTACAGCACTGGATAAGGATAAACTCAACCTTGTTTACCTTGTTCAAACTAAGATATTTGTCTCACTTTGCCGGTATCCTAACATGATCTTTCTGATTTTATTAATAGTTCATAAAGCCCAAATTTATTTGCAGAGGAAGGCCCAGATATCTTCTTGGGGTCATTTCATAGACAGAGGTCCAGAGTAAGCCTTTAAATCCAGTCTTATCATCTCTTTTGCTGAGGTTTTTATTTCTACAAAACTTTGTAAATCACTACTTGAGATTTCCAGTGTTTATGTGCATGTTTGCACTTTTCAGTGTAAATTAGTGTCTCCCTGGTCAAAGAAATCTCTTGCAATGATGGATTACAGGAGAAATTTGAGAATATAGCTTCAAAGGCTTTGTGTGCTTTCTCTGTTGAATGAGAACAGGTTCCTGCCTGCATCTCCCTGCCTAGAAACACTTAGGTAAATTATAGTTAATTAATTTAATGTAGACTAATGTCATATCCAGGTTAATAGATTGGTTAGATTCAAAACTGATTATTTCTCCTCGTTTACAGCCTGGAAGATTGGGTGGAAAAGATCTAGCAATTTTTGGAGGGTTGAGAGTATTTCAGTTTTAAAAGCCCTGGTTCTCATACCCGAGACATTCATATTTTGAAGGGCAGGTCCACTGGTACAGTCCATTTATCCACAGTTAGATAGTGACTGAGGCCACAGAGTAACAACAGAAGATTGGAGTTCATTTCTGTCTCATTTACTTTATATCTCATGTAATGGCCTTATCCAGAAGCAGGAGGTTTAAAACTTTTTAGAATTTCTGACCTTTGGGGTTTTTTTTTTCTCCTAAGGTAGGCTTGGATGCCAGTATAAAATACTTATGGCAATTGCCAATATGAAATCTAAAGCAAGAGCAAAAGAAAAAAGTGTGGGTCATTCCTAGTTCTGTTCACACAAAGCTGAGAACCACTCTTCCAAACAGAAACACAACTGTTCTTCTCTACATCCTGTTACAAATAAGTCAGGAATATTGCTTTGGTAGCTTCATTCTTTATTCCAGCTCAGATCCATTCCTAAAGACAAAAAGGACATCACATCCTATTTTTGTCCTTCTCTAAAATGTACCCAGAGCCCATGAGTTCCCTGAGGCTCGGTGGCCCTTGATGCAGAGCTCCCAAACGCTTGGGGTGAGCTGATGTGGCTGCAGGGCATGTACCAAGACAGCTCCTCATCCCCCTGACAGCCCTGCAGCTTGCTTCCAGGACTTTGGTCTTTTACTGCAGCATGTGTTAAATTTTAGCAAACAAATAGAAGGTCTTCAAGCTGCTTACTGTTTAAATATTTCATCATTTCCCCCCCTCATAAATATAGATGCAGTCTAAATGTGGAGAAAATAGAAAAATCAGCAGGTGTAATATTCTGCCCAAGTCAGTGGAACTGCTTTATGACACCTGGGCTTCCTTTGTAACCTTTATTACATTATGGTACTCTACAGCATACTATTAAAGTAAATTCTGGTCTCTGGTTGCAGGTTCATCCTGCTGTTTCACAGAGATTTTTTTTATACTTTCTTGACTAAATTGAAATATAACAAAGAGCTTTTAGGAAATCACACTACTAATAAAATACACGGTAGTTCACGAAAAAAATGATCTACTCTCCTGCCAGCAGATTATGGTTTGAATGGAAAACCAGAAGCAAACCTGAAGGAAGCCCTGACTGGGCTTTTAAGACCTTCCACTTCACAACTGAGGACTCTGCAAATGTCCCAGTGTGGGTGGTGCTCAGTGTTCACCCTGCCAGTTGGCATGTCAGCATTTTCATTCCTGATGTCAATGGATTGCCATAACCCAGTGCAATTGCAGTGTTAATGATGCTTGGGGGTTCCTTTTTTTAATTACAGTTTCAAGAAGGTAACCAGCTTGCAACTAATGTAAAATATTTATTACATTGAGTATTGAATCATTTCACTTTATTAATAAAAATCTCATGTGGTACTCTAGCTGTATAATATGTCAATACTTTAGAAGCCAAACTTAATTTCTCTAAAAGTTGTCAAGAGAAGTTAAATACAAATGCTTCTCTGAATCTCTCTCTCTACAGTAACATTAGCACAATTTTAAATTTTTCCTTGTTTTCTTGAATTTTCTCAGTATCCAAAATACATTTAATATGTTTTGATAATATATTTGACATATATGGCCCAATGAGGTTCTGTGGCAATGGTTTTAGACCTACTGTATGAAAGCTGTCCCACTCAATTTCTGCTTGTTCTTTCTGGAATAGATATTTTTCTATCATGCTCCTGTGTATCAACGATGAGTTGGTTCAAAATGTGGAAAAAAAATCCTTGAGTTATTCTGCATTTTCATCTTTATTATGGTAACTGCTCTAAATATTTAGATCAATTTTAAGAATCTCTTCCTCCTTTATATGCTTCATAATTTTCTCCCATCTTAATCAAATCTGCCAGCCCTTGGTTTTATATTCTTTAGTTCCTATTGCTAGTTTCCTTGAGGCCCTACTTATATTTTATATCTATTGCTATTTATCCCTTTTCCCCACATTTGCTGTAATAATATCCTTTTACATTGCCTAAATAGCTGCATTCACTTTTGCTTTGAAACACACTGTTTTGGTTTCGTCATCAGTTTTTAGAAAGTTGAGTTTTGCCATTCTTGATGTCTTATTTTGAGCATCAAGGAAAATGCTCTTTAGCAGTTCCCAATTATAATTCATAATTTTCCATTTGAATTGAGCATTTACTAAGAGATTCTCTTTATTTTTTCCCTGCTTAGTTCTTTCTCTTAGTGATTTGATTCATAATATTTTGCATCTTTATGGAATTAGTCATTTTAACAAAAAAGACCAGATGAATTGCCCTTACTCAGGAGCAATAATCTTTTCCAGAAAGGTCTAAATGTAGTTCAGGTTGAGAAAGAGAAAGGAAATGAAGGAAGGAGATGGTAACCTTTCCAATCAGATGTGCTTTCCTCAGGACTCTAACCTGCCACTACAGCCCAAATACATATTTTTGAGGTAGGAGTCCTTCTCCTGTAATTTCCAAATTTCCACTTTATTTCCAGCAGTGGGGGCTTTCCAGACCTTGACCTCTCAGATGTAACTCTCCTGTGATTATACAATTGCCTCTCTGCATGTCATAGTCAGGTGTTGATGTATCCCTTCATCACCTCCCTTGGGGGTTTTGATGCTGGGTAGCAGATGATAGCAGGGACCTTATCTTTTGTTCAGCTGTAGTATGTATCCATGAGCATTCCAGATCTCCTGTTTCTATTATTTAGGGTCCATTGGTCAAATAGAACCTTTTTTAAAAACAGTTCTCCCATGGAAAAATACAGTGTAATCATACTGTGTTGTGGGAGCTTCTTACTGTCTCCTTCTCTGAACTCCTTCCAAATATATTTGGCACTGAAGTGGCAGCCTCAGAACAATTGGTTTTCTTTAATTTGGGCTCATATTAGCTAGGAAAACAGTTGCCCAAGAAGGAGTCTAGGAGTGCCTATTTTATGGGATGCCAAAGAATCCTCGTGGAGGAGTTTTTATAAATGGTGACCTGTGAAAAACCTTTCAGCCTTGATGATGTTATCTTAGATGACAACAGTCATTCACAGGGAGATCTCCAAGAGCCCAAGCTTCATTAGTTATTACAATCACAGAGTTGCTTGGCACAGAGTATTATTATGCTTCCCTGTTGTCCCACAGCCCTCTCTGAAGACTTATTTTAACATCACTTTTGCAATTTTGTTCTTCCC
Source organism: Dicrurus megarhynchus (assembly GCA_013399195.1). Lineage (NCBI taxonomy): Eukaryota > Metazoa > Chordata > Aves > Passeriformes > Dicruridae > Dicrurus > Dicrurus megarhynchus. The sequence continues at coordinate 1,533,987 of VXAD01002609.1, read as the reverse complement.
ACTGAGTTTCAGTGGTGTCAGCCAGGTTAGAGTTGTGTTCGTGAAGAGGCAGTTCCAATGGTGCTCCTTCATTTCTCAGGCATCTCATGGGGAGATTGTTTTTCCACATTCCAGTGTCCTGGATATATTCTGTTCTCAAGATCTCAGACCAAAATTAATGCTCCTTTTGCACTTTTTAAAAAAACCTATTTTTCATTTTCCCATTTTTTATGTTTTCAGAGAAGCTTCTGGCTGCAGTGAACCCCCTAACTTTCCCCTGAGTTGTTGTCCTTGCATGTCCCCCTAACTGCTCTGGGAGTCCAGGTGTTTTTAGGATGTGCTGGTGCTCTGCATGTGTTCTATACATTTCCACTGCCTCCACAGAAAGGCTCTGAAAAGCTTATTGGCCCCAACTCCTTCTCAGAAGTGATGATAATAAGTAAAATATTTTGACTTTGCTTTTTTGCTTTAGTTTTGCTTTAGTTTTGGTGGGGGTTTTTTTGGGTTGGTTTTTTTTTTTTTTATACTTTTACTGCTACAGGTCTTATTTAAGTTGAAATTAGGAGGTTTTGGGAGCTTTAGGGGTCCTTTTGGGAAAGCATCATGTAAATTCCTTTAGAGTTAAATTCAGGGAGAGTCATGCTGGGCTGGCACAGAAACCAGGACAAGTATAACTGTGTTAGTACAGCTCTGTCTGGGTTAAGTAGCTTTGCTGAACAGCAGGGCAGAGGAGGCTGATCAGAGGACTGTGCTAATTCAGTTAAATCCTTTTCCATTTTGGAAATGTCACATTTAGAGCTCGTATATTTCTGTGTAGTGCTGTATTTTGTCATGCAAACATACCCTGATAAATCTTTCAATTCTAAGGTCAGTGACCCATTCATGGATGAAACTACATTTTTTTTCCCCAGCTAAAGCATCCAGATAGCATTGTACAGAATAAAACACAAAGTGATGAACCCAGGCCCAAGGGCACCACTTTTAGCTGATGTCTATTATGTATGTATATGTGTGAAGGTACGTATAATGCAATGACAGGCTTTTAGAGGCTTCTAATCTACATTTCTCTTAGCCCAGAAATACATGAATAGGAGCCTGACTTCATTTTCTGAATCCAAAAAGCACATATCTTTATCCTGTGCTTTTAAGCATCCTTTCATTTGTGCTCATTTGCAGTCTGTTACAATTTTTTGAGAGTTGTGTGCATACATTTCAGAGCAGAATGGTGGCTTTTATTTTTGCCTGGACTATTTTCTCCTCCATATTCCAGAACAACTGCTCATGTGGCAGGAGGGCACAGATATCTCCATGGATCTAGATAATCTGTGGTTATGAAAGCTATTCAAAATGTTTCTCAATTATTTTTTTTTCTATATTGTCTCCTGTACATTCCTTTTTTGTACACTTGGGAAAGTGTTGAAGCCTTTATAGTTCACCCTCAATATAAGAGATCTTCCAATGAACAGTGTTCATTTTGAGGGAGGAATGGTTCTTACTGCAGCTTCTGCTCAAATCCCAAATGTAGGTGTATGATCATGGCCAGGATTTGTGTTTGGTTCTCTGCATGTGTGTTTTTAATGTTTTAACAGCTGAAAATTAGATTGCTTTCAATTTCCACTCTCTGAATCCCACATAAGCAAAGGGATTTATTTTTCTTGATTGCTTAATTAAGTAGGATGTTCACTGTGGAAAGCAAAATATTCCAAATTCTTAACAGCTTAGAAAGCTTTTAGAAAACTTGTGATTTGATGTGAATAGAGTCAAACAGAGGAAACTTACTTTCTTTAACAAAATTCAATTTGGAGGGCCTTTAAGAACTAATTAACTAAATTAATTGATATTGGTTTCACTGAAGCAGATGATGATAACAGTTGTGTGTCTTGCAGTCCTGCCACTCTTATTCCTGCAATGCCAGAGCTTGTGGGATTTTTTCACGACAGAGATAATAAAACAAGTCTTCTAAACTATTTACTTACTTTACAGCATGTCACTGCCAAGCTTGCACAAGCCACAGAATACTTGTCTGCTTTTGTCTCCCCCAGCTTCAGCAGCAGAGATGCAACTTTGAAAATGATTCTGGGGGTGGTTTGGTAAGGGCACAGCAGCTATTAGTGAGTGGTGCTGCTGCAGGAGTAATTCTTGGAGGTACATTTGGAAGATTAAGTTAAAAAAAATAAATTATACTGGCACGACTCTGCAGACATGGAGACAGATTTAATGACAAATACACAGGATAATGCTTTGAGAGTGTTAAAGGCAGGAAAATACTGAATGGTTGCTTTGTGAAGATTGTCATTCAGTTCAGAAGATCACAGTTCAGTGCGTTCCTTGGGGATGGTGCAGGGATGCACTTCTCTTAGGAAGGTGCTCCAGTTTGAATTAAAACTGAGTGAGGCCACTATTCTTAAATGTATTTACTCATACATGCACACACACATATAAATATAAAACCCAGCAAACTATCTGTTAACAGTCAGAGAACTAAAGAAATACCATTTCCTCCTACACCTCTTCTTTTTATCTCAATTTTATCCATAAGGCTGGTAAAAGTACCTGGTTTTATTCTTATGACAACAGTATTTCCTGCATGTTTTGAACTGCTTTTGTTATTAGCTGTCTAGATTCCCTTCATTCTTTCCCTTTATTTCTTACTTTTATTCTTTCATTCTTTCTCCCTAGAGTCAACTCTCCTTTCTTCCTCCATTCTCTCCCCCCTCATACTCTGCTTTTTGAGCTCTTGGCTACAAATGCAAGATTCAAAGGGCAAATCTATTAAAAGAAATGGCAGTACCTTTATAGCTCTCTCAGAAAAGAAGAAAGAGATGTTTCCCCTCCTCCTACTCGAGTGATTTCACCTGGGAAGCTGACAGTTCATTTGCATAACTATATCTTCTACTTCCCCTGACTGATGGAGGCAGTGGTGTCAGAAAAATTTCAGGATGTACCCCACTCAACATAAGAATTGCAGAAGCCCTTAATTCCTTCAAAAGAATGTCCATTAAATAAGCAAACAGACAAATAAATGCCTTTAGTTAGGAAGATTGCCTTTTCTGCTTGCTGCTCTTGGAATTTGGCTTCATGTAGCAGACAGGAGCCTAGAGTAAATTTCCAGCTGAGGAAAGACTTGTCTTTAGTTTTTCCAAGATGCCCCCAGCAACAGCATCTACCTTGCAAAAATAATTTCCTTCTGCTGTGTTTTCCCTGTATTTACTGGTGGCCGGTGATAAAGCCTTGGGCAACCTCTAGGTTTTTGGCTTTTTTTACTTTTTGAACACCTCCCACAACTTCATTTTTTTCTGTTGTTCCTGTTGGGCCTTTGATGATTTGTGCATTGCCATTGCAGATGGGAAGTTCCAGAGACTCTGAAGCAATGCCTGCTTTTTCCTGTGGGGTTGTTTAAAAAATTGCCAATTAAAAATAACCTCAATCAAAAATATTTAATTTCACAATTCAGTCTCAAAAAAAAAAAAAAAGAAAGAAAGCATGATCATAAAGTTGGAGCAGAAAAATAATTAATTATAGGGACTTTCTCTACTGCAAACTCTGACCGTGTAGTATGTGACCCTAAACAGACCATGTTATAAATTACTCATATTGTAAACATGATAATCTTGCCAGAACTGAAGTTTGAGGTCCAGCCTGACTTTATGCATTGCTGGGGTCTCTAAGAAGCCTCAGCATTGTCATTTTTGCCTACCTGTCCTGCTATACTTGTGTTCTGCCTACAAATCTCTACAGCCATGACACCATGAATATACTTTGAATTGCTTTTACTAGAGCTGAATCCCAAGGATTTTCCTTGGGCAGAGGCAGTATTTACCTAGGTGCTTTTTCTAGCCTTTTTACTGCAAAAATTAGTTTTAATTTTGAGCACAACTTGCTGTATCAGTTCAGTATAGTAGACTGAATGTTTCATGAGTCTCTGCACTGATACTGACAGTGTATTTTGCAATAAGGTTCTGCACCTCATTACATGCCAGTCTGGCTGTTCACTATTTCATAGCAATCACTTTTTAGAATTGGTAAATCTTCATGCAGAAAGAGGAAAATATAGTCAACATTCCAGTAATTGTTGTTCCTCGCTGCATAAGGGGATTTACAAATAGCACAACAATGTTGAAGGTAAAATTATTTTTAGATGCTCTGCTGTGAGTTCGAGCAAGCTCTGGCCTAAAATCTATCAACTAGAAGGTCAGGCAATGCTTTATGAATGTAATGGAGCTTCAGTTGTAAAAATCTGCTGCAGGAATCAGAGGCAGAGATGGAGGGATCCATGGAAGAGCTGCACTAAAAATGCAATCCGGCCTGCAGCTATTATTCTTAAAAAGGGAGATGTAACCCAACCCTGACATCCAAACTATTTCACCTAGCAAAACTAGTTTATTTTTTGTTATAAATGAAATGAGCCGATTCCTATAATAAAAATTGGAACAAATTTATTGATAGAAAATTTGGCAGAGTTTTAGGATAAAAAGCATTAAAAGCCACAATGCAGAAAAAAAACAGTACCGAGCCCGGGATCGGATACTGGGTGACAAGCAACCTGACAGGGTGTCAGTGAAGCTCTGTTCACACCATGGTCCCGGAGCAGTGGGTTTTTATACAGTTTATTTTGCCGAAGGCGACTTTGTATTCAGAGTCCAGAGTCCAAAGATATTTAATTTGGTTTCTTTAGTGATTCCAGCAAGGAACAATGTCCTTCCGATGAGGAGATGGAGTTTTGATGAAATCATGTATCCTCCCAGGAACAGATTGATGGTCCTGATATGTCGCCGATATCTTATCGTGGTGTTAATGGCCGGATGATTTCCCCGTGATGGCCCATCTTCTGCTAAGCTGGTTCTGCAGATATGATAATGGGTTTCTCGGAAATCTTTAGCTTGGGGTACATTCCTTTACCCTTCCTGGAACTGTTTCTCAGTAACATGCAGTCTCCCTGTAGTTTTGGATTTTTAAGCATTCATATCCCATACAGACGTTTAATATTAGACAGATATAAACCTTATAAGCACGAATTAAAACACATATATATAACATTTTTGAAGCAGTTTATTAATTAAGTCAGAAATAACTGAGGGGGAAAAATGAAGATATTTTCTGCAGGAAATTAAAGTAGCAATATAAACAAGTTCTGAACACTCTATTTATTTCCAATTAATGAAATTTAATTTGAAAGATAGAATGAGCTTCCAATCCATGATCCTTATAGCCCAGGATGTCTGGAAACAGAATTCATTTTAATTAGTCATAAAAAGTATTTAAAATCTTCCAGTGTCAAACCCTCCATAAATTTGGGACTCTATTCAGAAAACAAGGATGGCATTACTTTTTTAAAAGACTATGCTGAATATTTACAGTAACATTAATGATAAAAACATACATAAATCATATATCCCTAGCTTTTTAACATCCTCCTAATATCTACAGCAGTTGCAAAAATACTCCCATTGCTGCTGCATCATGGAAATGTTAAATTTAAATCTTCTTTCCAGCAACTTTTTCAAGTCCCTTCCAGTTTTTTTATCACTTTCTGCCACAGGAAAGATCTTGTGGCTAACGCAATAATCTAAAATAATCCTCTAGGGAGAAGCAATATTAATTAACTGGTTGCACCTGCCCATCTCACACAATTAAGTCTCTAACAGGAGGCACTTTTTAAACCCCACAGACTCTGTCATCCACCAGGGGACATGGATGAGTTTCTCAACCTGTGCATTCAGTCCCTGGAGCTCAGATTCACCTTCTTTTTCATCTTGGTTTTCACTGACACAAAAATCCAACATCCCAAAAATGGTTTCCAAGCTTTAGCCGTCCCATACGGCACAACATGGCATTACCAACTGCACCACGGGAGAGCTCTAATGGCTCCTGACGCACAACATCCCAATTAAGTGCCACAATGAAAGCTGCAATTTCGGCTTGTTTAATAACAGACTTCACCCAAGCAAGTCTTTGCTTCAAAGGATCTTTTAATAAATGTGAAGTAAAGCTTGAAAGGAGGAAAAAGCTAAACAGAGCTATAGTTACTTTGTTACAGATGGTTAAAGTGGAGAATTGTTGGCTTAAAAAGGAAGCTTTTAGTGATTGCAGAGTCTCTCCTGAGACGCCCCGTGGTGTTGCACACACACATACATGAGCCAGCTCTGGTCTGTGCACGCTTGTCTCATTCAAGTGCCTTGCTTGTTTTTAAAAAACATACTCGAAACAACAACAATAACAGTAAAATGGTTTTTATTTATAGCTCACTGTCCTGTTCTGCGTCACAGAACTCTTCAGACGTGGTGAGATTTTTTTTACATGGCAGAGGGTAGTGGCAAGCAAGCTGAAAGTAAAAACTTTCTGTGAAAAATCAGGCAGAGTTTTATTCTGAAATTAGAATTCTTGCTATCATCTCACAACTAAGACCTACTTATTCTTCTGAATAGACAAGTCTACTGTGCACAGTAGTTCCCCTCTTAAAATCTGCATTTTCAATTAACTGCAGAATTGACATAAGGTGGTAGCAGGTCTAACTTTTTCTTACTAAAGTAGTTTTTGATAGTGATTTTTTGTATGCTCACACACGTTCCTAAGAGATAACTCCGCTCTTCTTTCCATGAGATCATTCCTTAATTACTTTACACAGCTGAATAACAGATGCATAGCAACAGTAGATCAAGAAAAAGCATTAAAGATATTCTCTATAAAATAGTTCCTTTCTAATGGGTGTCACTGGGGAGCTCATGGAATGTGGCAGTACTAAGAGTTACTTTACACTTGGCATAATTTAGAGGCCAGAATAGCAGCCAGGAGATCTGTGTCTGTGCAGTATGACAAGATGTGCCAACCTTAGCAGCCATCTTTCCTTTCTGACCTCAGCTATTTGTACATAGTGTATTCCTCAATTTACATTTCAATTTCTATAGACATTCTGGCTTCTGCCTTCTTTAGAGAGAGCTGAGGAATTCCAGGGCAAACCAGCAGCATGAACAGGAAAGGCAGACAGAAATTTGTAGTAGCAGCATGGTGATTACTGAAAGGATATCTCAGTGCGGGAAAACACATTTTTATTTTCTCAGTATAATGCTGGTTTCAGGAGCGCAGTTGCTGGTGACATGAAAAAATGGGGCTTTCTTTCACCACAGTCCATCTGAACAGCTAAAGACATAATTCCATTTTAACTGAGCTCCACAGCACCCTTGTGGAAGGTATTGATATAATGTGCATATGCTTATAGTGAAACACCAAGGCCAAAAAGCATCCCAGGAAAAGGGGTGGAAAAGATCCTGGAAAAGGGGTGATTGATCACTACAGCTGTAGCAGGTGATTAGCAGGGAGAGAGAAAAGGGAGGACTGGGTCCCTTAAGAAGAGCACCTCTAGCTCAGTCCTCACAAGGGCACTTGTTGGTGTTACAAGCTACCTGAGCATTGTCTGTAAAATGCATCTCCCAGGAAAATGTAAATCTGGTGTGGGAATGTTGTGTGAGACGGGGCCTCTTTGCTGATTTTTATGTAAGCTTGGCCTACACGTTTTAAATGGTTAAAGGATTAGGTTTAATTAAGCTTAAATTGGGACCTGTAGTAGTTTCATCTTTAGCTGCAGATTAGTAGCACTTCTTGCCCTTGTGCTCCACTATAAAATGGTAGATCCTTTCTGCTTGAGTGTTGTATAGTTTGGATTGTAATAAAATATCTTACAGGCAGTAATTGGTGGGTAAACTGGGGAAGGTCATACAATTTATGGGATAACTATAACTTCTGAAAATGGGAAAAACCTCCATCAAACTGCATGCAGGCAATCCAGTTTACCAACATGAAATGCTGATATAAATGCTTATGCTTGAGGCAATTTACAGCCCCAGCTATTCCGAAGTGGGCTCAGCACAGGAGAAATCCAGATTCTCACCCTTCCCATGAATTAAATCACAGGGTGCTCTGATGTTGCGTAGTGGTCTGGGAAGGGTTATTCTTCTATTTTCTGAATTTCTGCTATTATAATTCACTGTTCTGCTTGGCATAAAATGTAAAAATTTAAAAGAGACTTTATAATGTTTCAGATCTTTGTTTGGATTCTTTTTGTGCTCTGTGGCACTAGAAAATGTTTTTCACTTCTGTATTTCAGTGTTTGAAAAATCAGGATGGTACGTGAGAGAAACAAACACTGTTCAATTCCTTTCCTATTCTGAAATTAGCTGCATTGACTTAAGAGAGTGTTGCTTTTCAAAAACTTGTGTGTTTTAAAGAAGTGTTCAAAGGCTGACCTTTTATGAATGCCTACACTTAAAAGGACTTTTCTATTTTAAAGCATTTGTGTGATGGAGTTGTAATGGAAATATTGACATAATGGTGATAATAAAAATGACATCAAAATGCTAATATTGATAGATATGCAGAAATGATGTCCTTGTGCCTCACTGGTTAAAATTACTTCTTCAGCACACCAGAGTCTGGCACAGAGCTCCCCTGCTAATTGCTGTGATGGTACCACTAGCTATAGGATTTCCACTAACAAGCTATGGATGTGCCTCCTTTTCCCCCAGCAGTGCTCCTCTATTAAGTTATTTGAGGAGGAAGAGAAAAATCTCTCTGGACATAGGAATTATCACTGAAAATATTCTATAGAAGAAAGCTGTAATTGGGGGTTTGCAATGGCAGCACGTAGATACGAAACCCTAGCAGTAAGTTTGGGGTAAGAAAGAGCAAAGGAAGAAAAATAACATATAGACAGAGCTTTGCCAGGACAATCATGCTGGCTGTCAGTTAGATAAATTGTTTTTACGGTATGTTTTTACTGGGGTTTTTGGGTTTTTTTAACTTTAGCACCTGTTTTCTACTTCAATCTGCTTCTACTTACAAGAGGAATGAAGCTGGTGAAGGGTCTGGAGCACAAGTCTAATCAGGAGCAGCTGAGGGAGCTGGGGGGCTCAGCTTGCAGAAAAGGAGGCTCAGGAGGGACCATATCACTCTCTGTAACTCCTTGACAGGAGGCTGTCACCGGCTGGGGGTCAGGCTCTGCTCCCAAGAAACAAGTGACAGGACAAGAGGAAACGGCCTCCAGTTGCACCAGGGGAAGTTTAGATGGGCTATTAGGAAAAATTTCTTCACCAAAAATGTTGTTAAGCAGAGGGAACAGGCTTCCCAGGGAAGTGATGACATCACCAGCCTTGGAGGTATTGAAAAGGTGTGTAAAGAGGCACTTGGGAACATGGTTTAGTTGTGGGACTCCATGATCTAAAATATCTTTCCCACCCGAATAATTTTATGATTCTACATATCTTTGGGCCATCCAGAAATTTTCCTCTGTTGACTTGAGGTTTTTAATCCCCGTTCTCTGCTGTTCTCACTGGTGTTTACATTATTTATGTTTCCTTTGCTCAGGGAAGGAATCAGACAACACTGCTTAATAGAGTAAATATGTTATCCCACTGTAATACACTGGTAAATGTATAAGGTGTATCTCAGCACTATTATGGATGAGGAAGGCAGGATATGCGATAAAAATTTTACAGCAGGGAAGTTGTGTTTACTGACCTGTATAAGCTTCAGGGATTTCATTCTCCAAGTGTGGCAATAGATTTGTTTTGTGGTGCATGTACCGCTCAAACTCGGAATCAATACAAATCGGGTTGTGTGACACTCTGGCATGTACTGGTCTGAGCCATCCCAGGCAATCAGATTTCTGTTCATAAAAGTTCTTGTTCTGTGGTATAGTGAAAAATACAGGGGACTGCACATTCCTCTGAAATGGAGCGATCTCTCACGTTTCAGCCGGCTACACGCGATGTTTGCAGCAAGAGCTCTTATTCCAAGTGCACGAATTGGAAACTTGAGAGCCCCAAGGCACTGAGCAGTACAAGAGCCACTGGTGGATTTGCATATCCATCTCCATTACCAGGGAGCCAAGGGCTGGGTTCTGTCAGACAGAGCAAGGTGGGAGTCATATTCCCACTAAATAGACTGCTCAAGGAGCAAGTCATCTTTGAGAACTGGTCTTATAGCTCTCAATTAGGCCATTAAATGTCCACAGCTGTAGCCTCACTCCTTGGAATATCCAGTTCCATAAAGAAATGGAAGGTAAGGGCTTTATACGCCTGCAATGAAGCAGAGCAGGTTGTGATCTGTAATCTCTGGGTGAATTCACTCACTGCAGAACAGGTGGGGTTATTTTTGCTTGTCTGAGGGTGAGAATCCCCACATCATCACCATCTTATCTCACAGCAAAGGCTAGTGAGCTGAGGTTGCTGCTCTGGAGAGTCCAGGGAAGCTACCTTTCCAAAGACATTCCTGCCATCTCACAGATATCTTTGCCCTGTTCACCTCAACCCTCATTTGGCACAGGCACAGCTGATTTTCCAGAAGTAGGCATTGCTTTGTTGCTCATTTTTCATCTGTGCTAGAAAGCTCCCAGTTTACCTAGAGAGCATAATGATGTCTGGTAAAGGTCTTCACAACTGTCTACGGCCACACCTGTCCCACCATGAATTAAACTACCCTGTCATGCTGACATCTGGGGCTTCTTTCTGGGACAGCCAGATTCTGTAGTTACCAGCCCTGGCAAAGCTAAAATGGAGTAGATGAGACTTGACTTTCCACTCCCTTGGTCCTTTTTTGTTGTACTGGCTAGCATTTATGGAATAGAAACATCCAAGGAGGCTGAGATTGATGACCTATAAAGCACTGAGATGTTGGCAAGAAGATTCATAGGACAGTTTGTCAATTACACGACGTTAAACAACACAACAAACTGAGCGGAGTTGAACGCAACACGGTTCCTGACACAAAAAGGAAACTGTGAGAAAAAAATCTTATGTCTTGCTCTCCCAGGATTCAAAATGGTCTTTACATCTGTTGCCTGCACGAGTTGTGTTGTGTGTCGTTGGCCTTCGCAGCCAAGAAGAGGCTCTGCCTCTGCTCCAGACGCTGCATCCCTCCTGAAAACACTGACCCAGCTCTGGCAGATGCGGCTCAGCCAGAAGGAAACCAGCCCTCAACTCCTGTGCAGATGTTGGCTCTGGGGTTGTCTATCCAGCAGTTTAGGAGGATGTGCCTCTCTCATCCCCACACAATGTCCATTGTGTCCAGTGTGCTGGAGATTCCAATTTTTTGGGTTGAGCTTCCTGTTTCCCCTTTTCTGACCAGCCTGCTTCACTCATAGTGGCTGAGATGTGTTCAGGAGCCTGCTCTGAGGCAAATGAATTCTTCATTTTGGATCTTCAACAGTACTTCCTTTTCAAGGGCATACACATTTATAACTTAGATAATATTTTGTGTTTGCTTTTCTACAAAGTTCTGTACTCACCAGTCCGTTAAATGAAAGCAAAGTGCTATCAGACAACTTGATGACAAAGTTCTGATTCCTTCAAGTTATTACAGAACAGTTAGAAAAATGTTTATTAAGACATTAACTCCTATGAAGATTTTGTGCTTGTCTTACAGAGCCTTTGTTGTGTGGACATAGTACTAAAGAGGTTTTTCTCAAAGAGGGCGTGTTGTTTTTAAGACACAAAACTTGAAAGATGAAAAGGATTTAATGTCACATTTGTTCCAAAGTGATGGGCTTTTATACTTCGAAAATTTTTTCTCTAAAGAGACAAGAAAATTAAATGAGAGATGACGTGGAAGGGATAGGAAAGAGAAAGAATGGGATCCACTTAGAACATGGGGAGATGAGATTAAAATATTATCAAAAGAATGGCCCAGATCAGATGCTAACATGATCGTGTGCATTCCTAAATTCCTAAATTCTAGAGAGTCAGAACTGCTTTAACATCAGAGGAACTTTTCTAAAGAATGTGAACACAACTGCTCTGGAAAATAATTTGAATTTGTGGTGCAACTGGTTTATGTAAAATATGAACGTGGATTTTACATTAATGTAATTTTAAAAAAGGGGTTGAATAAAATTAGGATTACTCCACATAATCAAACACAATCCAGATCTGAATATTTTGCAAGCTGTGGCAAATGGCTTTGTAATAGAAGCATGGACTTCACTGGAGAAGTCACGAGTCCCTGTGGATTCATGTAAGCCAAAGCTTCTTAATTCTGTATACCATATACTGTGTATTGAAGGAAATGCGCCTTCACTTACAAGTTTCAACTCTACTTTAAAAAGTCCAGAACATGAGTCCTTAAAGCTGTGTAGGTATTTAATAACTAACTTTTAGTATTTCATCTTTGATATCTTATGGTGGGTACTGAGAAACTAAGTGGTGCCCATGTTACTTGCTAGGACAATTTTTTGTTTAAAATGTGTACTACTTAAAATGAGGAAGTGTTGCAAGCCTTAGGATTCTCAAACAAATCTCATAAGTATTAATTAAGATCTCTTTTTAAAATGGTCTGGCTTGTAGAGAGAGAGCATCTACCTGTATTTTCTCCTGGATGAAACAGCAGTAGTGACAAGTTTAACTCCTCGTGAGGTGAAAACCAATTCTTTTCGATTCAATTCAAACCAATTTAGAGAATTCTTTCGATTTTATGGCTAATATTGCATTCTTATGCATTCAGCTCACCAATCCAAATGACCACATACCTATTTATGTGTGAGGGGAAAAGCATCCATACAGGGAGGCTTCCCTATCGTTGGAAATTGCTCCCATGAGCGTGTACTGGATTTGGACTCAAAACTGATGAACCTTTTACTTTGGAGAAGATTAAACCACTGGGTTCAGAGAACCTGCTATCTTCCTCAGAGCTTGCATAACTTAGCTGATAAGGAGAACTTGTTTTTTATCACAGAATTGTGTGTCTGCAAGGGGATAGCTGGTCTGACAAATTTTAGCCCAGCCTCCATGAAAGCAATAAGTTCCTAGGTGCATTGCAGGTCTTGAAAGTAGACTGTATGGGGTGCTCCAAAGGTCTAATGAGGTGGTGGGTGTAGAAATTACTCAGTACACTGCAGGATCAAATGGAACGAGTATTAGTTAACATGCAAGAAGCAATAAGAGTGGAATAATTAGATTAGTTTCTTTTACAGTGGAAACATTAGTCTTCTGGGAAAATTGTAACTGCAGTAGCAAGGTTATCTCATGCCATCTCTGGATTAATGTAGAGGTGTTTACCTAAAAAAAGCTTCAGCTACAAAGAAAAATGGAAAAGGCTTCACTTACAAAAACAAGCCCAAATTAAGATAAAATTCTGTGACTCATATGAAAGTTGTCTTAGATAACACAGCAGGAAAGCATTAGTCTACAAGACATAATTGTTTGGGCCATTACAACCACCAATACTCCCTCCTGCCCCTGCCCAGATTTAAATCGAGCAGTTTATCTTAATTATCAGCCAACAGAGAATTGACTCGACCTAAACCAAATCCCCATTAACCTCTCCTGTAATGTGTCTTCCAGCATGGACCCACAGCTCCTCAGACCACACCAAAACCTGCTTACAAGGCAAACAGCCCTCCATATACTTTGATAACCTGTAATGCAGCAGCTGGAGGAATTTACCTCCCCTCAGTGCTCAGTAACACGAATTGTGGGGAAGCAGTGATGCCCAGAGAGCACTGAGATCACTCAGTCACATAAGTGGTATATCTGGTACTTACACACACCTTTTTTTTTTTTTTTGAATCATTATTCATTCAGGACTTAAAAAACTCCAAAACACGTGACCCTTTTTTTCTCCCTTCTAAGGCAGAAAGTGTAACAACAGTGTTAATCTTCTGGGGACTTTTTAAATTTAAGCTGCCAAAGATAAAAATTAATGAGGTGTGAAGAGATGCAGTCTTTTGCATCTGTCTATCAACAACTTAAATATGGGAAAAGAAAATAATCTACTTGAATAGCATCTGATTGTGTGCTTTATTTTGATTCCTATCTTGGTTCTGAGAGGCACTTAGTGCATAGAAAAAGAGAGCACTTAATATCTGGCAAGACCAGCCCGTGTGTGGCAGCAGCTCACAGAGCATTAATTTTCAAGGACAAAATCAAAAAGAAATGTTGCTACTAATGTTTCTTTGAAAGTTGCAGCACAAGGAAGATGCAGTGGAGTAGGGTGGCATCCAGGGACAGGTTCCATGGCCTGAGATGCAAGTGCTGGCAGCATGTGTGGGACCTGACATTGGAGCTGTTTGCTCTGGTTCAGGTCTCAGCTGAATCTGCTTTGATTTGCTGCTACAGATTATGGGTTAAACCTGAATCGGCAAACAGCTGTAGGTTGGTCTGAACTGTAAAAGGTCTTTGAATGTTCTTACTGTTCCTCCCAAAATGGTGAAAATCTGTAGGCCTAAAACTTTCTTTTTAGAGCTATTATTTTCCGTGGAGTATTTATTGTTAAAAGGCAGTAAAGAGCATTCTGGATTTTCATTCTTTGCCTCTGGAGCTTTGTAACACAAGGCAGTAGCAACCAGAGGCTGCTTAGGAGGTTTAGGGCTATGGCTGCTTAGCCCTTTCAGTCTGAGGGGTTCACTCAGAGAGCTGCACCATAAGTATTTGCTGGCTGTACCCCAGCAGTTTCCCCTCTCTCAGCTGCCCTCTGACATTGCAGGGTTCTGTTCTGCTCTCGTGGCCGCAGGGGGAACACTCAGGGCTTGTGTACAGGTAGGAAACGTCTCATGTCAGCCTGGCAGAAGGTGTGGAAGAGGAGCCTGGTTTAACAGTTAAAGCCTAAGAAAGACCAGACTAAGTTTCAATCTCAGCTTATTGTTGTTATTGTGGGCTAAAAAAGCCTTTGGACTAAATGAAAAAAGTGAACCTGGCAACGGAGAGCGGAGCTTGTGAATCACTGGTGGAGATGGAGCAGTTTGGCACAGAAGGACTGGAGTTTCTGCCTCCAGGGTAAGTAACCAGTGTTTTTTCTTCATTGATTTTTTTTGGTGGAGGTGGTGAAAATTCAGCTAAGCCTTTTGTAGCTCTGACTGCACATCAATGTATGCTGCATTTTGGGTGTTCTTTCTTGCTTCAACATTTAGAAAGGTGCAGCCTTCAGAGAGTACTGGCATGGACACAGGGTTTCCTGGAGGTCTGTGGTTGGTTTTTGAGTATCCCTCCCTTTAATAGGGGCAGAGGGAATGTTTGCCTTGCAAAACTCGTGTGCAGATTTGCATGCGTGTGTAAATGAGTCAATTTTGAGAAATGAGCAAAGACATCTGTCCTCTTAGGGAGTATAATAAAGGGAACGGGCATTTCAAATACGCTCCTAACTTTGCCTGTAGGGGAAAAAAAAACCTAATAAAATAGTATTTATCCTAGGCAGCAGCAACAATTTTTGTCTCTTTGCCCAGCTCTCTTCTGCTACATAACACACTTGGATAAAGTTCATAGTTTCTATTGTTTTTTAATTACTTTTATGGCATAACTGGGCAAATCCACATTTTTAAACAGGCTTGTAACTTTCTTGAACTGAGATCATACAGAAGCCACAGCAGTTGCTTAAGTGTATATAGCTTGCAAATATTTTTTATAACTGTATTTAGAAAGTGATGCCTACATTGGAGAACACTGAGCACTTTATCTACTGCATATGGTGGATGTCACAGCTAGCTTTTTTTTAAAATTTGAAGTTATTCTGTGGTAATTGTTTATTTCCTGTGTTCATTAACAGAGTGGCTGTTTTTTTAAAGAAAGGCCAGATGAATTGAGCAAGAGGGCAGAATAAAGTTGTAGTCTGTAGTATTTTTGTCCAACAGTCATTAATCAAACGCATTTGGAAACAAATAGTGCCCTGATTTACTTATGCAGTATTATGATGATATAATTGCATCAGATTTTGAGGAGGTTCTCTCATTTACACCAGCATGAGTAAAAAGGAAAGGCAGGTCTTGGATCTACCTAGCAAAATGCAGTTTGTTTGCCAGGAAGACTGGATAAAATGTAGATATCACACAGGCACTGTGCCTCTAGCTGCTGTGCTTACCACCAGCAGCTCAAAGAGAATTATTTAATCCTTGTTTGCATAATAACTTCTGATAAATAATTCAAGAACGTATGGCCTAAAGTTTTTTTAAGGCAGTGCCTCAGGGAGAAACATGATTCTGTTCCAGTTTTAACAAGGCACCAGGAACCCCAGCAGAGTTGTTAGAGCCGTATTCAAGCTCCTCGGACATGTTTTGGTGTAAAAGGTACAGTGAAAGGCAGAAGAGGACTTCAAGATATTTCATGGGGAGTTATCACAAGAGGAAACACCTCTGTGCAGTCACGTATTGTGTGTTTGTAGTGGGAGAAGTAGCAGCAGGCTGGAAGGTCCCTCTTTAGTAACAGCACTTAATGGTGTAATCCACTAAATCAAATGTCTAGAGAGTGGTGAAAAAAGAATTTTTTTTAAACTTTAAAAAATTTTTTTTATGCCTTATACAACAAGGTGCTTAATACAGGCTTGCTGACAGTAAGTGCTTAAAAGTGGCTTCTCGTTTTTTTCCCCTCTCTCTGGTTATCTTTACAATGTTAAAGAGATCCTGATTAGGGAATGAAAACATTATCATATCTTTGGCTACTTTTTGCCTTCACATTGTGTATTTGGGGGGAAATTATTTATTTATAGGATCAAACCAATTCTGTTAACAAACATAATAACTTGAATTTATCTCTGTCAGATGGCATCTGATACCCTTATTACTTGCATCTGTTTACTGCAGTGAGGTTTGCTCTGAGTTAATACATTGCTGAACGTGAATAAGGAGGCAAAATCTGATCCTTACATCATTGATCTGGAAGGCAGAAAAAAGTAATTATTGTCCCTGACAGCCCAGGGGGTATCATGGTTGTTTGAAAACTATTTGTTCTCATCCATGGTTTTTGACATCAATACCTATAGTGCCACATACAAATCTCGTATCTAATAATGGCAATATCAACAAGTGCTTCTTTGGATTTAATGCAAAATCTTGTTTGTTTTCACCCAATTCTCTGACCTGATTTTTGTTTGGTTTGTGTTGTGGGAGAGTTTTATTTGACCATACTCTTCCATCAGCCCTGTTTTTGCTCCTCTGTATAAAAGATAGACAAAATCAGTAAAGGTGACATTCACCTTCATAACAGAAGGATCCATAAAAGTTCACCTGGAGCAATTTCCTTGAAGTTTTTGGGTCCATAGCAAGTGCAACAGTGTGGTAATTTCCATACTGTTGTACTCTGCAGGCAATTCTGATTTATATTTTGGTTACCTCAAAGCAGATTTTTGTAAACATGGATGTTAATGAAACATCATAATGAGCAAAGTATTACGTTTATACTCATGATACGTATGTTTTATACAAATTACTGCTGGATGGACTTTTGATTGACTTTCTATCCCAGGCTAATTTTAATTTAATGCAGAAAAAGTGAGTTACCACCAAGCAAGAATCTTGGGCATGTGCTGTTTGTTTTTATCTGATGCAGATAAATGCCCTGGATGTTTTGAGAGCTTTCAGTCTTTGTTAGGGTGCCTGATTTTCATGAACCATTGAATGGAAGTAGGCAATTTGGCAAGAAATTAGTTGATCTTGCAGAAGGTTCATAAATGAAAAAAGTGCAAACCTGGCAGAAGGACAAAGTGAAATGTGACTGTAGTAATTGTTCTAATCTTTTGCCAGGCTCTTCCAGGCAAGCTGCTAAAATGCAAGTGCAGATGACAGCTGTGTATCTCCAGGTGAAGTTGATTCTGTTTGAAAATCTGGTTTTGTTCTATGTAGGCAATTCAGCTGTTTGAATTTCAACAAGGAGAAACCTTACCTGTACCATGCTTTATGTTTAGCTTTTTCCTCTGTGTTTGCCTGCAGAATTCCCATTGAGACTCTCCTGTTACAATGTTCCCTGGAAAATCCTTTGGTATCTCATACTGTGCTCCTTTCAAATCTGAGGTGTAACAATCCCAGTTTAATCTCTCCATCTGTTGATGGCAGAAGATCAATGCTGTAAAATTGTGTGTTAATACAAACCTCTGGTGTGTTTCGTTTGGCATTTGCATTATTTCTATCTTTCTGATTATGAAAAGGGAGTCTGCCATAGGATCTGGTTATGCCTGTAAGTAATTTTAGAGTCTTGCTCTTTCTGCAGCATCCCACAGCCTTGATCAGTAAGGTATTATAGCTGTACATCGTGCTAAGGGTTAGGGGAGTAGCACTGAGTTTGGGAACTAGATGTCTCCTAGCTCCTTAATAAATTAGAGTGCATGTGGGGAAAGCACATTGGCTACTTAGATATTATTGTTATGTATAGAAAGCATGCTTTATTCTGGAGAAAATCCCTCCTTGGTTACTTGGAAACTAGGCTGTATCTTAAAGAGTTTGTATATCAAGAACCAACACTTTGTGTATAACTAGATTTGTAGCCATGGCATTCCCACTACACTGTGTTCACAGTTTTGAGACCCACTTTTGTAGAGGTAACCCCATAACATGAAAGCACATGAGGCCATAAAGATGTTTTAAATAGAAATACAGGAGTTGGTTGTCTTTGTTGAATTTGTCATTTGGGAGTATTTTTGGGTTTGTTTCTTGGGGGTGTTTTGTTGTTGTTGTTTGTTTGTTTTGTTTGGGGTTTTTTTGTCTAGTTTTTTTTGTGGGGGGGGATTTATTGCTGTTGCTGTGGGGGGTTTTTTTGGTGTTGGTTGGTTGGTCTGCGGTTTTTTTTGTTTTTTTTTTTTTTTTTTTTTTTTTTTTTTTTTTTTTTTTTTTTTTTGTTTGGCTTTTTTTAATGTAGACCTTAACATCAAAGTGTGCTCCTGGTTTTATCAGTTTCAATAACCTGCAATTCCTTGTCTATTACACAAGTGTTGAGCTTATCTGGGGTCTCATGTTGACTAATGTTTTAATGACTTCAACGACTTTCATCTCCTGGTTCTCATTTTTGTTCATTTTACTCTGGAGTAGCAATAGGCTAAGAGTGGGCCCATAGCCAGTTACTCTCTGGCTCAAGTGGCATCTGGAACTCCTGTCTGCTGTTTGTCATCCAAAGCCATGTTCATGTCCAAAAACATTATCTCACATTAGAAAGGAAGGATGCATTTTAACAGAAATTCCAAGAGCAATTATGGGTAGTTGGCTTTAACTGTACAGTTCCAGTTGGATGATAAACACTTATAATTCCTTCATGAATAACTGCAATGCACAGGTTATTGTGAAGTCCTGTTGTAAAATACACTGTCAATGGAAAAATGTTGTCTACGGGCTTCAACTACTGAACTTGGATAAAAAGATTTCTCCCCAGTCTCAGCTTTAAGAAGAAAAGAAAGCCTTCCCCATATGACAGGAAGTACTGGAGTAGCAAGGGTTAAACTGTTGTGGTGAGCTTACAAATCAAACACTGATTGCAATTTGAAAGTCAGATTCTATTGTGTCATTTGCATCTGGAGTATTTCTAGAACTGGCAAATGACAATGCCCAGCTGTTTTTTATTTCATGTGAATGTTCTTTACTCTCATTTCTGAGAACTTTCTACCCAGGAGGTTATGCAATGGAAATGCTGCCTCTTCCCTACTGAAACCCCACGTGTAATGTGTATCTCGCCCTTCAGAAATGATGTTTGTGTATATATATATATAGCTTAAGACAGCTAAGCTTGTCTAAATAAATAAACAAAAGCAGGTTTTTAACATCTTCCACAGAAATTCTGCATTACAGGCAGCTGCAACCTGTTCAAAGCCCATAGGGATGGCTTTAGTCAGAGGAAACAAACACTCCTAAGCAAACACTATGAGGTATATATGTTTGAAGCTCTATTTGACACCACAGAAGTTTTGTTGTTATTCACACCTTTTACTACTCTAAAGAAAGGGAAATAAATTCAATTTAACAATAGCATTAAGGAAATTAGGGAATGCTACAGAATCTGGTTTGATGGTATTTTGTCTTCTTTTCTTCTCCCCACTTCCTGAGCTGCTTTACATGAATTGATCTTGTTTAAGTTCATCTTGGACTGCAGCTGATTACAGAGAAGAACTTGTTGCTTATTTTCTGGTTAGCTGCCTAGGTTTATGTGAAATGTTTGGGTCACTTATCTGTTTTAGAATAAATGGACTCTCTGTTCTCTGAATGTGGGTATACTTTTAAATAAAATTAGATCAGCTTACCCCTGCTTTTAGAAGCGCAAAGGTGAAGTGAACAAAGAGAGGGATTTAGACAATCTTAGTTGCCCCTGTTTGTTGCAATGGAGCAACTTCTTTAAGTGGCCATTGCCAGCTGGGAGAAAGGTTTGGCATTTCTGGACCTGGCAAACACCTGACGAGATGGCCTTGCAGTGCCACTGCCCTGCATCACCACTGTTCAGCTCCACAGCCTCTAACCAGTGCCTAGGGAAGGAAAAACCTCAGAGTTAGGGCTGTTCATCAGGTTGTGTACAGCTATAATGAAGATCTTGTCTTGTGATCACTTATGCAAGTGAGTAATTTTGTTCGCACCAGTGAACTCCGTGACTGTGGGGAGACTGCTCACAGTGGTTTGCCGGCTTGAGGCTGCCGTGTGTAAATTATGGCTGCTGGATGTTTTATAATTATGCATTTTTAATTAAATATTGCATATCAGAAATATAAATTATATTTCTCTAGAGCCAAAGAATAATATGATACATACCATTACTTGGATGAAGGGGCAGGGGTTGGAGGAAGAGCTGTCATCATATTTTCTGAGTGACATCGATTTGTGTGGCTAACATTTTAGTAATAAAACCCAAAATGTAAATCTGTAGCCTGCTGTGAAGGGAAGTTCTACAGTTTCAATGAACACTGCAGGATTTGCTCATAAATATTCATTAAACAGAGCCTTGCTGAAAATGAAACTTAAGTACTTAAGGTAATGGGATAAAAGTAGTTGAGAAGCTCTTTTAGGCATGTTCAAAAACAGGATAGGAAAGAGAAAAGTTAAGTAGCGTGAAGTCTGACTTGCTTTTTGGTATTGGAAGATGTTAAAAGCACTATAGGGTTAATGGCAGTGAAATGCCTTGTCCTGCTGCTAGTGAAGCCACATTAGCTTTTGATGGAAATACTGTAGAATTTCTGCCTCCTGTTCAGTTACATCCTTCCGTGGCAATATTGTGAGAATTTTTGCTTCTTTACATCTAGAATACAATACAATACATGTGATTGTGTGCAATACATGATCATTGTGAAGGTCATCAGCAAGGTTGTCCACACTCAAAACAGCAAGGTTTTGTTTACTTGTAAATTTTTTTTTAATTAAGACCCCCAGAAAGAGTATAATTTTTGTTTTTGTGCCTCAGGGTGTGCTGCATATTTAACCAGATGGCATTTCTGAAAGTTTTGACAGGATCCTGAGATAGCCATAGCTTTGAATTGTAAGTGCCAGCTCTGCTTTCTGAAAATAAATAGGCTGTCGGGTACTGCTGGGCTGCTGATCTCTAGAGATGGGTTTTCTTAGAAAGGGGTGGCTTTTGGAATAAGGAGAACTTTGCAGGTTGAGACAAATTCAAATAAAAGATGAGAAAACCAAATTTTTTCCCTGTGCCCTAGAATGAGGAGATTTTTCCTTCCAGTTTGCTTTCTCACATCCAGCAGTTTTCAGTGGCTCCATGTGCGGGAGAACCTGTGCAAAATTTGGGTTCCCAGATGAACTTGCTCCTCTTTGTCCCCCAAGAGCTGACACTAGTTCTGCTCCCTGCTTGTCTTGGGAATCCCAGTGCCTTGAGTTATTGGTGCCTCAGGCTATTGGTGCCTCCTGTGCTTTTCCTGCATTTTGTGCTCCAGAAGGTCTCCAAGCTGAGAAATCCCCTATTCATTTGAGTGCAATAACCTGAAAGAAGATGGAAAGGGCAGGTTTTTAACACAATTTGACATTGAACTTCCTCAGACCTGACTCCTCTAAATTGCAGCCAGTGCCTCTTGAGAAGCAGGCAGAATAGGTGTCAGAGCAGCTCCTCAAGTAAACATGGACACTTGGAAAAGCCAGAGCTGATTGGGATTCAGGGGTCTTCTGCTGCCAAACCAACTTCATGGGTACTCTCACCCTGCCGGTGAAAGGACAGCGTGAGGGAGCTGAATCTTGAAGGAAGTATTTTTGGACAAATGTGTGGTGTCTCTGTGGTTGAACTGAGAAATTTTCCCCTGCTTGTCTCAAATGAAAAGCTGTCTGCTGAAAGAACGGGTGCAGTCAGCTTTTCCCCTAACATCCCATAGAGCTGGCATTGCTGTAGTGTTGCATTTAATCCTCTCCTGATGCCTTCATGGCTCGTTTAGTCTTGTGTTCACATAAATGATGCACATTTTGTGTCATGCTCTCTGGAAATAAGAAAGTGCTTATCTTCCATATAGTGAAACATACAGGATTTTGTGTCTATTAACCCATTACTGCTCATCTTTGACACAAATGATTAGCAAATTATATATATTTGCATACCATGTAACTATTTAATTATTTAAGATGCTGCCTTGGCCAAAAACTGTAGGTAAATCTAATTAAGTGTTGCAAGGCAAAGTGATTTTTATTCTTCATTTAAAAGAAAAAAATAATTAAATAAAAATTTGTTATGGTCTATATTTCAGTAAAAGTTCTGTTACAGAATTTGCTCTGTTATTTTAAAAATAATTGTCAGAGAAGACAATTATTCCTTTTTGAAAAAGGAGAAACACCCCCTATTTAAATGTCATTGATTTTTTTGCTGCCCAAGCGCAGCAAGGGGAGGGCTGCAGACTGGGGGCAAGCACAGCACATCCCTGATGGCAGCTCTTGATATCTCTGCTATTGCTCAGCCCAGGCAGAGACCTCCTGTCTGCAGTAGCTCTCACAAGCAGTGTGGAAAGGGTAACAGAAGACCTGAGGTAATGGAGAGGTTGCTCCTGGTAGGGATTATCAAAATATCTTTCTTGAGACCTGATGGCAGCTGGCTTGGCAGTGTCACACAGAGAGGGACTTTGTGCATTGATGTGTTGGCCCTCTTATTCCACACCATAATAGAATTGAACCTTAATGTTTGTAAACCTTTTCGAAGTTTTTTTGTTCCGTCTCAATCTCTTAGTATTCTGTGAAATCTAACTTTGCTAAATAGTCAGATCAAATTTCTCTTCCTTTGAATGCTACACAGGCTGTGCCAAATCCTCTTTTTCTCTCTGTATATCCCTCCTGCAAAAAATACAAATGGGGGCAGGGGGGAACCCATGAGGATATATACTCTTGTGGCAAAAAGAATAACAGATGCAGTATTTTGAATCCTTAATTATTAGTCTGTGCTCTGTCAGACAGTTTCTACTGCCCCTTGGAATTTTGATGCCATCATTTTGAAGCAATCACAGATGTTGTAATTATGAGAATAAATTAATGCAGGTAGCAGTCTTCATCTTTTACCTGTCCATCAAAATGAGAGTATTATTGATTTTTGAAGTCTTCATTTGAGAGTATTACTGAATTTTGAAATCCCCCTCAGTGGTCTGTTTACCTGCAGAGCTGCCATTTCAGCTTGTTTGATTGTAGCATCCTAACTAAACTTTCTAAATTGCCATTCTCAGCTGAAGATGTATCACAAAATTGAACAAATGACCTTTACAGTGTAATAACATCCTTTAGCCGTGGAATTAGTGTGTTGCAGCTATCACTCCTGCAGGCCTTGAGGTGTGTGCCTGGTTCTGTAGTGCCATTCCTGTAATGTCACAGCCTGGAGACAGACACTTCTCCCTTCAGTGTAGCTACCACTGAAATTGGTACTCTTGTTTCAGCATTATTATTACTACCATGTGTTATGTAGGTGATCAAATAACAAAATGTATTTTTGAACTATTATTGACCTAATTTTTACTGTTTTTTTTCACCAAAGTTCATTCTTACCCTGGTTGTTACCCTGTGAATAATCTCTTGCTTAGATTAAGCAAGATAGCTAAAGGCTTGAGAGAGAGAAAACTTACTCCAAGGCTTTGCACAAATAATTAAAACACTCTATAAACTGTTGTACACAACAGGATATTTTGGTGCTCTAGAAACTTAACTCTCAATTGGAAAGAGAAATATGTACTCATTGCTTCAAAGAACAATTAGGTGTTTTTAATAACACACTGGCAAAACTTTACATGCTGCAGCTAATAAAATGGATTTTAGTTTACTAAGTACTTGTAAATGAAAGACAAGGCTTTTATCTGCAGCAATTTACAATGTATACAGTAACAGAAAATGATGATTCACAATAAGAACTTCAAAGTGTCTGATTTAGGCTTCTAATTTTCAAGTCAAGAGGATTTAGCATTCACAAATGAAAATGTTAGTTTGTGTAGATTAATCTTGTAAGTTAATTAAGGTACACAACCCCAGGATGATACTGGCAAGTCAGTTGTTCCTTAGTAGAGGTGTGATCCTGTCAAGGAGTACTGAAATGGATGTTGCCAGAAGTTTTCGCTTTGGAAAACTCACCTGGGAAAGCACCATTAAAATTGGGAGTAATTTTGAGAGGAAGTGACAGAATGCTACAAGGTCTGACCATTGGGAAGAGAAACCAGAAATACTGCATTGCTGTTTGTCATAAATGACCAGCTGTAACAAATTTGAAGGAACCCATCCATTGTGGGAGTTCCTTCAGATGGTGACAGCACATCCTCTGTCACTAAGGGCAGCACAAAAGGGGGAGATCGCACTTCTGAAGACAGAGGCTGTTGCTGGGCTTTGTGAAGAGGAGTGGTAAAAATGTCCCAGAAAATAAGGAGAGCTGCTCTCTCAGTACCTGCAGGGTGCCCATCTCATTGTCTCTAGAGAGAAAGCCACACGTGGCTAGGCCAGCCGTTCCCTTGCCCTCTGTTGTTTTCCTATTGCAGTTGCACAGCCCAGTTTATACATATTCTTGAGTATAATCATTATCTTTGTAATAACTGTGCCTCTGCACTCTTGGGTGTGCTGCAGGAGTTGTTATAGCTCCAGCTAAG
Source organism: Dicrurus megarhynchus (assembly GCA_013399195.1). Taxonomy (NCBI): domain Eukaryota; kingdom Metazoa; phylum Chordata; class Aves; order Passeriformes; family Dicruridae; genus Dicrurus; species Dicrurus megarhynchus. The sequence goes on along the minus strand of VXAD01002609.1, from coordinate 1,509,255 downwards.
TAGGTTTCTAAAACTCACTCCCTCTTAGAGGTCCCTGTAGTACCAGTCACCTCCGTTACCATCCCCACAGCTGACTTTCTGGAGTCTCAGTTTAAATCAAAACTTGTGGGGTGTTTCAGTGAGTTTCCATCAAATTTCGTAGCTCACTACTTGTATATCACAGGATTTGAGCTCTTGTGTTTCTGAAAGGGAAAAGTTGCTTCTTTCACTTTGCAGTGATTTTTTTCCTCAATAATTTATGTAATCTTTGAGCCTGAAGGAAGAGAGAGACTAAGAATAAAGTACACCTATGGATTCATCACAGAGACCGAGCAGTCAGAAACATCAAAGAACAGTCTTATTTACATTTAAAGCTAATTTGAGGACAGTTAGACTGCTGGTGACATTCCTGGTGTGTTTACTTGAATCTGAAACGTAGATGTTCCTTAGATTGAGAACACACTATGTGTGACTGTGTAGGCATCAGCAGCATTGTGATTTGCTTTCAAGCAAAAGGAAAAATGAACAAAGAAAGAGTGAGTCACCTTAAAGACAGGAGAGTGACTGCAAAAATGTGGACAAGTATCTCTAGCAATAGACAAAGTTTAGGGAGGGTATGCCACTGACAGTAATATTATACTTTTATTTCCACAAGAGAATAAGAACACCATTCAAAAGTTTGACCAGCTCTTACGAGGGATTGGAAACTCTTTTGGCTAAAAGAAGGCTGAACTTAGTTCTCTGCGGCTTCTCATGAAGCTGTAAAACATTTGTGTTGTGCTCAATATTGTTCCACTTGCATTTTGTTTGGAAACCAGATGTGGGAAGAAAAGACCTTGTGCATCTCACTGATTTTAGAAGTGTTAATTTGTGCGTCTGTAGGAAGGCACCTGCCAAAGCTATCAAACCCTGGATCCAAAATTATGTTTATCTGAAGTCAGCCCCCATGTGGGACTGTCTGATACTGCGGTGTGGGAGGGCTCTGGGGGAACAGCCTGGCCAGGCAATGCTGCATTTGCAGCCCCCTTTCATTTCTAAGGTTGCCATTCACCAATGTGAAAGCTGGAGCTGTTGCAACTATTGACTGTACCTGTTACAGTCATTCTCTGTGAAATTATCCTGAAAAATATAAAAATATACAGCACTAATAGCTAGAAATCTTTTAGGAATCTGGGCAAAAAACCAGCAATGCAGGACTTAGTTTTGTTTATATTAAATCTATTTGAGGGGATGCAGCTCAGATGTAATGCCTAATATAAATCTAAATCTAATGTTTGTGCTCAAAAGGAAATACTAATTAGCAAGGTGGGATAACTCTCTGCATCTCTCCTCCTCCTTTTAGTATCGGGAGGATGAAATGAAGTAGTTCTTAATGTGTTCTCATCCAATTACATTTGGCTAAAATTATTCATTGATCACTAATCACTGGCAGTTGTTTACACAAAACAGTGCTCGTATGCAGCATGCAGCATATTGAGGATTATTGCTATAATAGGAGCTAATCAATGAAAACCACTTGTGACTCTCTTAATGAGGTGATAGTGAAAGGGTTTTTTTTTTGTTTACCGCAGCAATAGATTTTTCAAACCAGAGCTCTTTGCATCCAGCAGGAAGCTGGTTTTCAGCATTAGATCGCAGGCACCATTTTTCTCTTTCTCTCTAATAATATTAAAGTTGAAAAACGATTATTCCGGTCCCCCTTTATTAAACAAGCTATTACAAAGCAAGTGAAGGATTTCTGCACCTTCAATTTTCCACCTAATAATAGTAAAGTATTTTCATTGTTGCCTTGACAATATTAATGCTATTTTTTTCCCCAATGCCTAAAGCAAGGAGTCTCACCATTTTCTTTGCCAGGTTGAAACAGATTGTGGCTTTAGACTTTAATATTAACGACAGGTTTCTTTACTGGTTTTCACAGTGACTGGTTAATTCACAAGCTTGATATTCACCAGTAGACGAGATGTAGAAGTTAACTAAATCTCACAAGAGCCTTTGGATTATTCTTGATAACACCAATGTTTTGCACTGAGACATACCTTAACTCTAGAACTCCAACGTACCTTAAAATAAACATATGTCAGATATAAGGCATTTAGGCAGAGTTAATGTCATTGGCCTACATTTTTTTCTAGTTTATCATGCCATGGTTCTGCCTTAAAGCTTCAGAAACACTTATTTTGGTATTTTTGGAGGAGCTGTGTTCTCAAAGATCTGCTGATTTATTAGAGAACAGTGCATTCAGCACCCCTAAAAATAGATGGGTGAAGTTTTGACTTCATTTTTGCAATCAGAAATGGGATGCAGAAATAGCCCTCCCCAGACATGTGCTCTGAATGTCAGGCTGCAGCTCTTGCTGTTCCACCTCCAAACAGTAAGAAACCTAAGATGGAATGATCTTCATTGGAAGATCCTTTAGTTACTTTTTAATTATTTATGCTGAAAATATTGCAAGTGCAACAGGAAGCTAAAAGTTCTTATATTATGCAGATTCAATGAGACTTTGGGGACAGCCATTAATATTTGCATGCTGGATAGTTTGGTTTGCTGCTTCAATTATCTGAAGCTTGATCACTGTGTGTAATCATAATTTGTTCATAAAACTACCCAGGCCTGTCAGCACAGTGCCTGAAATTAAGCTTCTTCTGCTTGTGCAGAGCTTATGAAAAATTGAGTGGCAGTTCATTTTCACAAAACATGACAAACATAAAAGAAATTATGAATTAATTTTAAACCCTGCTTAGCAGAGTCTTATCAATTTGATGGAACCCTTTGTCTTAGAGAAGTCTGGCATCAGAGCTGATACGCTTAATTAGTATCAAGCATCTCAAAATGTCTGTGACTGGCAGGTTAGATCATTTTGTGTCCTCCCCCAACCTCCCTATGAATTGCAGTTTGAAATGTAACAGTTTTCATTAGGGAAGCTGGCTAACATAACTTTCAGGCCTTTACATCAAATTAAACACATGACAATGCTTCATCTGCAACAGCAATCCCAAAGACTGGCACAACCCACCAAATCAAAGATAAATAAAATCACATTTCCTGCTGTGGAGTCTCGTTAGATTCGAGATTACAGTGTCTTGTAATGGGAATATACTTTGATTTGAATGTGAATGTAATGTTTTTGGTTAGCACTTGGAAAAATTAACCCATCTGACACAAGAAATCAAATAGGTTGCTGGATATCTCCAATAAGCACTTTGGAGGTGATAAAAATTGGAGTGCTTTATTAAAAAATTCTGCTTCCTGTCAGTAGGATTTGAAAGCAGTATGTACCTTATCCAAGTATTCTTCAAATAATTGTCTTCCTGGATTATGCTGAGGTAGGGGTGTCCCTAGTGTGAAAATAAGGATTTGAGTCCCAAATATTTATCTAAAAGATAGAACAGATATAATCTGCCTCCTAGAGAAAGGAGAGAAAGAGTAGAATAATAATAATTAGGGATGTTAGAAATAATTGTCTAGATTCTCCTGTTCTCTCATTGAAGTGAAGCCTTGTAATTAATTACACCAATTTCCTCAAGATAATTCCTGGGCTGTGATGATGTAACAGGAGTATTACTAGACCTATAGAATGGTAGAATAAGTTTAAAATCTTTAAATTCCTCCTATCCCTGCATATTTTTAACAACATCTAGAGAAAAAGTTAGGTATACAGAAAATATTGCATAAAGTTTTGCTTATGGAAGAGCTGTTAAAGCTTAGTTGAATTTGTACTGTAGAATCTTAGATCTAACTATGTGGCAGTCAAACTACACTTGACTTTTGGGTATTGATCAGATAATCACAGTGGTGCTGAACCCTTGGTCTGTGATACATTTTGAATCTCTCAATAAAGATGCTTCAATTCTTCGTTGATGTTTTCTGGATTTTCAGTCAGGCTCAGCTATGCTTCATGTTCTTTGCTCCTACTGGCATCTAACTCCCTTTGGAGTTACTGGGATAATTTGCTGAGGAAGGAGGACAAGTTTAGACCTATGTCGTGTTTTTCCTTTTTATGCACAAAGAGAGGGAGAAAGAATGAAATTGCCCTCAAGTATCTGAAAGAAGAAGTAAGATAATCTTTTTTTCTCCTCTGCTCTGCAAAATGATTTTTTTCTTATTTTTTTTTGTTTCTTCTTTTCATTTTTTTCCCCAAGACTCTCCTGCCTCTGAGTCTGACTGCCTTACGTTCACATTGCACTGGCAGAAATGGATGTGGTTTATACACCTGCAGGAGCCAGGACTTGGAACACTGTGATCATGCTTAGGATTATGTTAAGGAGATATCTCAAAATTTGTTCAACAATCCTGAGCTTTCCATAAACCTTTCTATGACTTTCATAGTGTGTTTCTTTTGTGTGAACTTTGGATGTTCCTGTTGCTTCTACTGTGGTCTTTACCACCTTCCCAGGGCTTTAATATGTGTCAAATAAGCAGTTTTTCTGCATTCTCGGTTGAACTTTAATCTTCTTTCATATCTGTTTTGACCATTCTGGGCCATATCTAGTTTCCCTCTTGCTCTTAAAGTGAAAATGTTGTGAACTGAGGATGACAGCCTATTTTGAGAAGGCTGGATTCTTTCAGGCTGAGAATATTTTTATGCTGTGCTCTCCCCAGAGGAACCTTGGCTTAACTCTAAACTCAGTTGTCACTGCTAGTCTTCATTTCTCATCATTTCCAGAATTACTGTACTGTAAAAGTAATTTCTGAAATATCATTACAGATTAAGACAAAGCTTCTTCTTTTTATATCATATAGCTTAGAGAGCCTTGGTATGTCTAAGAGACCTGTTTGTGTCAGGAGAAAAATGTTTTTTTACTTACATTTCAAATTTAATAGCTACTAAAAGCATTTACTCATTTTGCAGCTACCAGCACATAGAGCCTTTCATGCATATATTGGTTGGTAATGACAATACTGCTTTTTAAAAATCATTTTTATAAAGAAATTACCAGAAATGCAGCTAATGAGGCACAACTTGGCAAATCAGTAGTAAGTGCTAGTTCAGTCCATGTGCTGCTCACTGGTGAAGAGTTGTCCTCATCCTGTGCCTTTGATTTCCAGCAGCAGTACAGCTATGGGTCCTGAGTGTGTTCTCATACCCTGAATCTTTGGAAATTTGCTACTCTGCAAATTTTGGGGCTTTTTTTTTTTTTTTGCCTTTGCAAAAACTGCTAGGATCATATGTTAGCAGTAACTTTTTTATCCCTCTCAGGCCCATGGAACAAAGAAGTTGAAATTTGCACAGATATCATTATGGAATACTTCTTGCATCATAGAAAAAAACTTCATACCTGCTTACACAAGCTCCACTGTCTGAACTTGGAGTTGTTTCTTTTTTTAGGCAGGAAAAGATTGGATTTGACTGTATTTGTAGCTTTCCTTTATTCACTAGAAATACTCGGCTAAAAGTGGTTTGTTTCTGCTGCATCTCAGCAGTGTAAATGACATGCTTCAGAGCAGTGGTGGGCACTCCAAAGTGGTCAGCCTGATGTTTATTAGGATTTTTATATGATCTTGAGTGGCATGTGATTAAAGGGATGACTTTGAAGTTTCACACTGCGGCTCTGTTAATGCACTTGTCATTTTTCAAGTGATACTAGTGCAGGAGTCATGGAGTGGTTCTTTATGCCCCCAATAAAGCAAACCTCTAATGAAGAGCCCTTTTCCCTCTACCTAGTGCTATATGCAGTTCAACCTTTTAAGAGAAAATAGAGAACTTAATGACAGCTTCATGTCCAGCCATGAAAACTGATGTCTCCAGTGCTGCCTTGAGTTTCCTTTCTGCCTTTTATCACTCTCGGATGTCAGACAGATGTGCTAATCTAAACATTCCCTCAGATTATTTACTCGGGTTTCTGAGTCGTACAGACCTAAGTGTACTAAAGTCATACTCTAAAAATGTCTGTCAGTCTTGGCCTCAGGGGGAACATTTTCTTCCAATCTCTAAATTGTCAATTTGTCCTGGAAGTGGAGCTTCTGTGCTGAACAACAGGGAGTAGTAGAGGGCAGGACAACTGTACAGAGCAGGAGACTTGAAGCACCTGGCAAATGTTTGCCTGTGCAGTTCTTCCCACAGGAATGTAATCAGCTCCCTTCTCCCACCATCTGGAAGAGGGAGCATTTTTGCCAGCAGAGGAACTTGCTCTGCAGTCCCTATCCTGCCTGCCTTCTGTTCTTTTCTCCACAAAGAGCATTTTCTCCCTTTCTGACTTCACAGGCTGATCCAGAATCCCATGTGAGAAGGTAAATGGAGGTGGCAGTATTGTGGGATGGATACTACTTGATTTTGTCAAAAAAAAAAAAAAAAGAAAAAGGAAAGAAATTACATTCTGCTCAAGCTTTTTCAAGCTTTGAGAGAATGTGCTGACCTGTGGAAAATAATGGTCAACACTGGCTTTGAAATGAAGCTGTGCTTCTTGCTATTCCAAACCAAATTTGAACAGCTTCCAAATGATTTGGTAGAGTTTCATGGATAGAGATGAAACAGAATGGGGTACAGTAGCTTGGGGTTTATTTTGTTTTGTTTTCCCATCATCCCTTAGCCAGAATTTCTTTGCAATGGAGATTCTGGTTCTGTTTGAAGCCATGCTTGCTCGTGTGTCAGAGATGTGGTTCATGTGTGTAACACAGGCATTAGGGAGCTGCAGCAATGCATCTTTAATTCTGCTGAGCTGTTGTTGCCAGTGATGAGAGAAGTGCCTTGTTTCTTAGCTCAGAGTTGATTAGAGGTGTTAGGCCTGCAGTATTAGTTTTGAGACTTCCTTGTTGCATGTAGTCAGTGTTTTATTAACTTTGGGGTATTTTAAAATGTAATTAAAGAGACAAAAGTAAATTATCATTTCTAGTTGTTATTGATGGAGTATGGTAAACACACTTAAAAGTTTTATCTGCTGTCCCTCAGGTTAGGTGGGTTCTTTATGTAACCAGCAGATTCTGGTTATTGCTTTGATACAAGTGTGTTACAGGGACATGTAAATGCACAACCCCAGGTTGTGTGTGTTGCAGGGGCAGGGCTGCAGGATCTAGTTTTGACTGCAAGACAGCTCCTCTCTTCTGCTTACACGACTGGAAACTGGAAAAGGTCATAAAGATCATCAGGAAGATGTTTACATGCTCATGCTTTAGCCTGTAGCCTGTCTGAAATGGATGCTCTCGGTTCCTTTTCACCACCCAGGCTGGATGAGTGAATCTCAGGCATGAAGATGACAATGGGAAGCTCAGAGTTAATGTTACAGCAGCCCCTGAGAAGTCACATCAGGAGCAAACCCCCTGCTACTACCAGGGCCAGTTAAACAAGGTCTGAAGGATGAGATGCACTGTAGCAAGCTAAGGGGAAAAAATGAAGTTATTTAACAGCATTTAATTAAAATGTTTCCCATAATAGCGATGCATGCATCTTTAATGATGGTGAAAACTGTTTCCATTGCTTGTTCTTCATTTTGAACTCCAGTTCTCACAGAATTTTCATATATAGGACTGAGTATATGTGATAATCCACAACTGTTCAGATGCACGAAGTTGGTGTTAAATTATTAATATTGCAAAATCAAACAGTCTTTTCTTAGAAATAAAAGCCATTTACTCCAGAGCAAAGCTCAATTGAAGCAATGTGATTCCTCCTTGTCCTTTTATCCATAAATAATGGATTTTTTAAAAATGGAAGGACAACTTTGTGAATCGTTAAGGGTAAGAAGTATTCAAAGACTCAAACCATGAATAAAGTATTATTTAAAGTAGTTAATCAGATGTTGATTCTGGGGATTTTTGTTTCTAACCTTCACTCTTACATTGTTCTCAATGTGCCAGTTAGTTCTTAGGGGAGATTATTTCATTTTCAGAGTGTAGTGAAGAAGTAAATCACTTCTGATTGAGCATCTACCAAAGTGCTGGGCAAGTCACACACTTCTTATTTGTATTATTTGCGCTTCATAGGGAGGACAGATGCGGACCTCTGAGAGGGGACTGGAAACCAGTAAAAGAATAAGACCAGCAGATGCTCAAATTGTCAAGCCTAAAGTGGCTAGATCTTGAAGTTGTAGCACTTGTGATCCCAAGGACTGCACAATCTGCCAGAGATATTGCTGGTTTAAGTGGCCATTTGTCTTGTACAGAGAGAAAATACAGGGGAACTGAAGGCAGTTAATTATTAATTTATTATTCTGGAGTTTGAGACAGTTCAAGCACCTATCCAAGTCACCATGTCCTGAAGTTCTTTCTCATCAGCTCTGAACACAGGTTTTATAAATCAAGTCTTTCTGTACATGTTATTTGGATGTGGTGTGTTATTTTTAACCTCCCTTGCTGCAGTGAAGTCGGAGTGATGGAGCTGGGACGTTTTTGAGTGCTCCGTGGGAAGCAGAGCCCAGACCGGCTTTACAATCGCCATCCTGAAAACCAAACACACAAATGTTCCTCTGAACCTGCTTCCCCTCCCACGAGCTGCTCAGCACCTCGTTTAGACCATGCAGCACATCTCCTGCTTCATCTCTCCGTACAAAACAGGAAAGGAAAATTACTGCAGAATCCATTTGAGCCCAGCCAGAGGCTGCTGCTGCTGCAGAGAGGGCACTGCTGTCCCCCAGCTGTGCCCACCCTCCTGCTGCAAAGCATCACTGCTGAACTGTGTCCATTTAGTGGCACCCTTGAATTCAGGTAATACATGGATTCAGATAATCAGAAACAGAAAATGGCTGTTAGGTTTTTTTTTTCTTTTTTAAAAACAACTGTGTCAAAATATTTTGCTAGCAAAGTGATACTGGTTAAGCAGTATTTGCCTGATACAAAGCCCTTAAAATGCTTACCTTTATTTAAGAAAAAAAAATATTTTGAGGAACTGTCCTTGGACATTTAGCCTGGACTATCTATAGCTATATATCTTAATTATATAATAGAAATGTTGGATGCAAAAATAAAAACTTTCACTAAGTTATAATTTTAAGTAACTAATGGACTAAGGATATATAATTTGGAGTTAGGTTTCCATCTTCTTCCTTAGTTTTGAAAACTTTTGACTGGTGTATTTCAGAATTTTGTCTTGACTGAAATAACAGTGTCAGAAAATTTTGTAAGGAAGTTTCTGATGCAGAAATCTGAAGCAGAGCAACAAGAGTGGGTGGTGGAAGTGACAGAAATTGCCACAGTGGATTTCAAAGACTGCACGGGAGGTTTACAAATAGGAGAGGTGATGGCATTAATAATGTTTTGCATTACTGCATCAATTACCTGATTCACTGTGCCAGTGAAGAACGGGATCTAATAACTTCCATCTCTTCCTGCTGAAGCATATTAACCATCCATTTGCTGAGGGGCTTTAATTTGCAGAGAGATGAAATGCTGTTTGACCCAAGTGTTTGTTGAATACAAACCAATGACAAATATATATGTGTAATCTAACTGCAGTTTCCAAAACCTTTTCAAAAAAAACCCTCAATGAAATAATTTGATGTCTCTAGTTTGATTAACAGGATATAAGAAATCTTTATTCACATTCTAAAATCTACAACTAAGGAACTAAGATTTTCTTTTCTCTGCCTCTTGGATTCATATTGAGACAGGAAATACAAAGTGTTCACTTTAAAATATGAATGTAGTGGCCACTGCATGTCTTTTTTAAAAATAAAATGAAATTGGTAAACTGAGGAGGAGGCTTTCAAAGAAGAGTGGAGTTTAGTTACTTGAATTTGCTGTGACCTATTGTTATCATAGAATCATTTCTATGATAAGGGACACATTTTTATGGAAAGATATTTATGCACTGAAGTTCTATAGGAATTTGTAGCTCCATATGAAGAGCAAAATGTGTGCTGAAGAATGGCTCAGAACGAGCCTCTTTGGCACTTGTCTGGGAAATCCAGTTATTAGTGTATCTGTGTGCTGGAATGGAAATATTACAAAAAGCTGATCTGACCCCCTAGCGTGAGCCATTCAATATAATATATGCAAGGATGTTACAATTTTTTGATCTTTTTACTTGAGTAAAAGTTTTAATTATAAACCAGAGAAAAATATAAATATTGCTAAAATAACTTTCTGAATTTGATTAAAAGAGTCAGAGCTGTGCTAACGGCACTTTTCTCCAGTGTGGTTAAGCCTTTATTAAAATTCCAATTAAAACTCACCAAGAGGAAGGCTCCTGTTTGTGCCACTTGTCCTGGGAGCCACAGGCATCTCTGTCCAGTAGAAAGGTTTTTTGCATGTTAATTGTATTCACATTTTGTAACATTAATGTATTGAAAGGTATAGAAGCAGGATTAGGGCTTGAGGGCTTCTGGATAAATTGTTGGTTTCTCTGATGGTGTTTGGACTACATGCATACAAGGTCAGGTTAACATATTTAATAGGAATTTTTGTCCTTTGGTATGGGAAAGGATTAAAATAGGAGTAAACATTATATTTTGGTGACCACTTTGCACGTATTTGAATTGTTCGTGAAAGATATTCTCGCTTTGAATGACCCTATAAACATTAATGAAGCCAGGCTGTATTTTCTTGAGATTCGTGCAAAGTTAATATTTGAGGAGGCTGAGTGTGAAGTACAGTCATGGAGAAGTGTGGCTGTAATTTTTAAAGGTGTAAATATTGCATAAGGTTTGTAGCCAGTAGATCCTGCTGACAAAGGTCTGGCCAAGGCTGGCTGGAGAGAAACGTAGGAGAGGCTGCTCAGAGAATAACTCTGATCCTAGGTAGTAATATCAGGCATTTGTTTGCAATCAAGTGTCCTCAAAGCCAAAGGGATGAGGAACAGGATTGCAGCCCTATAGAATTTGCTCATCAGAATGTTTGTATGATATTAATGATAAGGAATATTAAACTCATACTCCTGGTTTATATTTAATGAGGATACAACATTTCACATGGAAACTCAAATTGTTGTCTAGCACCACTCAGGAAGATGTACCTTAAGACAGGAATAAAATACCTTCTTCTCCATTGCAGAGGGGCTCTTTACAGGAGAATTGAGTGACAGGACAAGGGGGAGTGGGTTCAAACTGAAAGGGGGGAAGCTGAGATCAGATATTAGGAAAAATTTCTTCCCCGTGAGGGTGGTGAGGCCCTGACACAGGCTGCCCAGAGAAGATGTGGATGCCCCATCCCTGGAAGTGTTCAATGACAAGTTGGAGCAACCTGGTCTAGTAAAATGTGCCCCTGCCCATGGCAAGGGTTGGGAACCAGACAATCTTTAACGTCCCTTCCAACCCAGGCCATTCTGTGTTTATATGATCTGTTTTCCCACAAATCTGCTTGCTCGTAGCAGTTCTGAATGACCCCATATTTGCTGGTCCCAAGACTGGATGGGCATGTTAATAAAAGCTAATTTTGCAACTTTGGCAACTACCAAACCTCCCAATGCCCAGCATGGCTTGGGAGTCACGTCATTAGGAGTGCAAGCCCAGGAAGCTGCTTCAGGTTGGTGGCAATTAAAATTTTGAACAGGTCACGGGGGTCTGGACCCGCTGCTTCTTGGTGATTGCTGTAGCATGTTCTGTGTGACCAAAGATGCAGAGCTGTCCTTGCTGGCCACGAACCATCAGCTCCTCAAGGACACAACCACCCCCTTCCACCAGCCCAGGGGATCCCACGCTGAGGAGAGGTGATGCATGGACACTGGTGTTATTCTTGCTCTTTGCTGTGACTAATTGCACAAATCCTGGGATGGCTTTAATGAAGCTTACAGCAGTTACTTAACGTTGTACACAGGGCTTGCTGTAGGTGGCAAGGGTAGGCTTTGCTGAGCTCACAGGTTTCAGAAGTGTGGCGCTGAAGCAGCTTAAGGCTCCATCAGTTCTACTTCTGCCATTAAGCATTGCCCCAGTCTGCAAAATGAATATGGATGACATCTGAGAAGGTTATGCTAATTAGTCTGCTTGAAGTCATTCCATGGCTCAGATTGCGTAAATTAATATTTTTAACTCTCATTTTAATGGGAGGAACAATTGAGAGCAACTCTAAAATCAGAGCATTGTAAAAAGCTATTGCTAGCTTGTAGACGTGGCTCTAGATGATGATGATGCTAATAAAGAGAGGATAACATTTTTCTAAATATCTTTCTCGAAAGATATGGAAATTAAGTCTAATACATACATTTCAGGGTTTAGTTTCTATGTATTTGTTCTACTACTGTACGAGTAAAAGATAGTAATTTATAAATATGGTACAAAATTTGAATGTTATGAACTTTGAAATTTTTGGAAAAACTGTTGAGTCTTTTTAGTGTTGGAATTGGGCCTTTTAGAGTGATAGGTGCAGACCAAATTAATTTCACATTTTCTTTTTCTGTTTTAGTGTAGGTGATCTGCTCAGCTGAGCTAGTCTCTATCTGCATATTTGAAACTACCATGGGTGTCTTTGCTTCTGGGATATTTATATAACTTGCTTTTTTCTGCAGTGTCATGTGGAAGACCCAGGTTAACTTTATTTCCTCCACAGAGATGCTCTTATGCCTTTTGTATAATGCTGTGCTAATGTATATTTGTTAGAGGATTTTGGAACTCTCAGTAATCTCTTCTATAGTTTCTGGGGTGAAGAAAAAGCCATAAGCGCTCCCCCATCCTACTTAGGAAGCCCCTTAAACACTGAAATTTCCCAAAATGTTGTTAAAGAAAGAAAAATACTTCTCCTTTTACATAAATCTTAAAATTTTGGAGGGCACAGCATTGCTTAAAAGAATTTAAATGTAGAAATGGAGCAAAGAGGACTAGGTTAAATTGAAATTTCTAATTATTTTGTGTAATGCCCCATGATTTCACTCATCAAAACACCTAAATATGCATTGAAACCCCACTGTCATAAAGAACCTCAGGTCTAAGACAGCAGGTGTGCCAGGACATATTTGAATATCATTGGAGATGTGACTGTAGCATATTTAGACATATTTCTGCATTATGTGTGAGTGATGGGACTAATGATGGAACAACTGAGGTTGTGGAAAAAAAATTTTGCGATTTATGAATTATTTGGCCAATTTGTGCTATATCATCATTCCTGAATTGCCACCTCAGGGAGCTCTGTTAAGGGTTCAGGTATGTCTGCCTTAGCCCACGTGTCCCTGTAGATTCACAGAAAGATGTTTTGAGGTGAATTCAAACTCTTGGTAAGACAAAATTTCATTTATGGATGAGATTATCCAAATATAACCATAGAAGTGGCTGAGGAGACAGCCCTGAGGAGCTGGGCAGGAACACCTCCAAAGAGCCACTGAAGGGGGATCAGCCTGGCAGGAGGGGAACCAGAGCCAGGACAGAGAACAAGCAATGCACTTTGAGAAGTCATTTTTGTGTTTTCAAAGTTCATTGTTGTTTAATCAGTTTGCTGTTTAATTTACAGTAGCAGCTGCTGTAAAAACCCCAATTAAACCCCAGCACTTCTGCCTGGGGGTGGCAGGTACATCTCTGTTCCTCTGAGGATGCCTGTGCCACGCTGCTGCTGCCTGAGCCACTTGCCCTTCCCACACATGTGCTGTAGCTGGGGACATCCACCCCCTGAGGGGTTCAGAGAGAACTCTGACAGAGGTTTTCAACCTCTGGCACACTGTCCCAAACAGGCTGTGCTGTAGCTTTAAACCTTTGAACACTTGGCATGAATTATTTTATAGGAAGAGTTTAAAGAGCTTATTTCATTGAACCTCTCAGAGGCACACACACATGCCATGCAAGAAGGCTCTTGATGTCTAAAACAAAGTGATAGCCCCATGTGAACTTTGATTTTAGGTTTTTTATCTCAGGCTTTTGACATGTTTTCCCCTGGCTTAAACTATTGTTTTAAAGGCAGTGACTCTGTGTCTTTTCTGTGTTAGTGTTTGTGTGGAAAAATATCTGTTGGGATAACAGACAACCTACATAGTCTGACACACAAGTGTTTATCTCTGTACAAGACACTCTGGCAGGATTTTGGTTTTTTTTACAAAAACAAAAAAAAATTCCCATTTTTGTTTTGGATTTCATAAATGGCTTGCTTGCATTTAATTTCTAATTAAGATTGGTTTTATATTGAAAGATTATTTCCACTAATGCATCTCAGATAAACAGGTGACAGCAAACCACAGACAAATCCATCATGAGTTCTGGCATTATCAATCACTCTTTAGCTAATGCCAAAATCTCCAAAGACAAGCATTTAACTCTGTTCGATGTGTTACTGTATGTCAATTGTTGATAGAGAGTTTTTTAAATTATTTTGGACGTATCATGCTCCACTTAGAATTCTCCAGTGTTTGCACTGATAAATGCTGAGGCATAATTGTCATTTGCATGAACAGAAGCTGTAATTATAAATGTACTTATGGTCTGTGCTGAAGTCAGGAATGCAAAGAAGAGCATTTGCTAATGTAGAAATATAAATAATGGTTACTAATGTTCACCGTTTAGCATGGAAATTAAATTTCACATCATTTGAGATACATTTTGGTTTTTTAAAAAATAGTATTAGGAGGCTGGATTTCTAATATTTAGTATTTTGCAGTTGGAGATCATATAAATAAGTTTGGCAAGATTTGTGTATCCATTTATGAAATGAGAAAAAAGTGTGAGAATTAACTGGCTAATTTAAGATTTAAGGGTAATGAAGACCATTTGAGAGGCGTCTGCACCTCCTTAGAGCTGTATCCTCAATCTTTTTTTTTATTTATCATCTCTGGATGAACTCATAGTTTAGCAAAAATTCTGTTGCTCTCAAAACACGAAGCAGTTTTTGAGCTAATCAAAAGTTGCTGTTTGCTGGCAGGAAGGCACTGGATTTCTGTTCAGCTTATGTTCACTTAGAAAGGAAATAATTAAATGCTTCTCAACCACTGAAATACAGAGGCACTTGGGTGGCTGTAGGAGACAGTGAGATGCTCTGAGCTGTCTCAGTTTGCCACCTGCCCAAAGGAGCAGCTGTACTGTGATGCTGCCCCAAAGGAAGGTGTGGAGGTGCAGCAGCCGCTTGTTTTGCTGGCGTTATTCAAGGGATTTACTAGACTGGAGCAGCCCTTTAGCTACTCCAGAGGCTTCAGAAATACCCCCAGGCTGTATAGGTTTGAAAAGTGCATCTCTTAGTTACTGGAGAAGTGGGAGTGCTGATGGTTCTGGTCGTGATCCAGAAAGATACCAAGAACTAAGTTATTTACCAAAACTTTTGCAATCCAAGTTCTGTCTTCCCTCACAACCATCTCATTAACGTCCTTTCACTGAAGATAGATCATTCCATGTAATTTCTAATTAATACTATCAAGATAAGACAATTTTCCAATGAAAAATATTTTCCTTGAGTTAAATTTGATGAAATGAACAAACAGTGACACTATTTGTCTATTGACTTTTATTTTTAGCATTGATTCATATTATCTTGTTCTGTATCAACTGTGCTTTGGCAGTATGCAAATTTGTCATCTCTGGATCACAGCCGAGGCATTTAGGAGGCTCCTTTTAAAAATGTTTGATTTCTTAGATGGAGTAGATTAACAGTAATGAAATAGTTAAGTGAGTTACATGTAGGATCTATTTTACAGCCAGTACTTTAGACTCTGTAGACTAAAGCTGGCTCCGTGGGTAAGTTTTTATAATAAAAGCCAAAAACTAAAAGGGCTGCTTTTAAATTTTATTTTTAACTAATTACAGTAAACCAAGGTCATGTACACTTTCTTAACATATTTTAGCAAAAATGATGCACATGCATTCTTTAAAGTGAGTTAAAAATTGCTTTTTAATGTCAGTCCATGTTGTTTAAATTGCTTCAAATGCTGAGTACAGAACTTGTTCGGTTTTGCTAGGATTCTCTTACACAACCAAAGTTACAGGAGTTACTTAGCATGCATTTATTAACTATAAATTTATCTTTGGTGCCTAGATTCTATATTAAATATGCTATTCATAAACAGGGGAGACTGAGGGTCATTTGAGTTAGGAATAAGGAACTGAATTTCTGAAATAAAAAGTACTGCCAGAATCCTATTTCCAGCTCCTTGCAAACTTTGCCTGAGAAGTTGTTGCTAAGTAACACCATGAAGTATGCAGCTGCTCAAGAGCAGCTCCTCCTTTACCCTTCCTGACATCTTCAAAATATAAAAGAAGATTCCGGGTTTTACCAGTATTTTTAATAGGTGTCTGGGTCCTTATTGGTTTTTTTTAAGGAATGGACACAGAAATGCTGGATGTCATACAGGTGAATAAATTACAGCCCCTTTGGAAACACAGGGGTTGTATTGTCACTTTTGCTTAAAAAATCAGGTTTTGTGACTCACATTGTTCGAACAATTCCTCTGAACCAAAAAATTACATTTCCAGTTTCCAAAATCCATTCTAATTGGTTTGATGCTCGAGCTGGAAGAACAATTGATTGACATCAAGATCAGTAGGCAAAGATTGAGCTAATAGAATTGGATTAATGGGAACATATGGTAATTACAACTGTGAAAAAACAACTTAGAATTTATAATGTTGCCTTGGGGCACATAATCAGATGTGTTATCAATGACTAATTAGAGTTGATAAAAATCATCTGGTATGTATAGGATTGCTGTGCATGGTTACAGATGTGTATTAAATGAAAGATTTAGTGGAAGTTTCCTGCCTAAAATAGGCGTGACATGTAAACACATTGTTTGTGATAACAAAAAAAATCAAATCAACTCCTGCAGAATGCTTCATGGCAGAAGATCAAAGTTTATGTATGCTTGTCATTAATATTCCATAAAAGATTAATTTCATGCCCTTTATTGCATTCTATTAATCGGTTCCCCTAATATGTGGGTCATTAATGAATCTTCCTAAAACAGCTGGCAAAAAATATGTATGTTAATAATAGAAGTAAAAAAAAAAAACTTTATAGCTATGAAAACCTCTGCATTTTGCAACAGATTATAAAAACTCAAATGTGACAAAATAGGAATAGGAAATACCTACCACATGAAATTAAAAAGGCATTTCCTGAGGACAAGTGGTTCTGAAGAGCCAATGTTTTGGGAAGTTCAGGTCTTTCTGCCTCTGATATCCCCATTCCTCCAGGTTAAAGTAGAGGCTCACAACCCATTCAGAAGTGTAGTGGAATATATACAGATTTGTGTGTGTGTATATATCTATATATACTTATATCTGTATATACAGCCAGCTTTGCCATGGAATGGTGAGAGAGAAAATCTAGGGAAGAGGGAGGAAATGGCAATGACTACAGAGCACCCATTTTAACAGCAGATAAATTGCTGTTAATTATTCTCCAAATTTATTTAGAAAAAAGATAGTTTATTCATTTTCTTTTGAAGTTTGTGTTACTGGAGAACAAAAAAAGAACTTGTCTTGTGTGTCCCTGTGCAAAGACTTGGTACTGAGTGTTTGTGCAAGGGTTATCCCTGAGAAAGTGTAGGATTGGGGTCTTGTTTGAGTTTACCAGTAGTTTGCCGTGTATATAGACTCAGGTGTTGAGTATGATATTGTAGCTAAACTCCTGATAAATTCTTTTACTGAAGTGAATAATGGCTTTAATGTCATTACTGTAATGCAGCTGGGACTGGAACTGGACTCCTGCAGCTTTCAGAAAGAGATGCAAATGGTCCTAAGCCTACCTTCAGCATCATTTAGATTCCCATAATCTTAAGGAATATGAGTCTTTAGCTTCCAAATATATCTTAGCCTTTAATTATATGCAAAATTCTGGGAATGTGAGACCCAGAATTCCGTTCTGCAAAACTGCTGTATATCAGTTGTTTGTAACTTCTTGGGACTCTTTATCAGGACCATGTCCTAAAGCTTGAATCTTCCTGTGCCAGGCTCTGGATGTTCTCTGGCATGGCAGTGTCACTGTCCCATCACAGGACGATCCTGCAGCAGTTCCTGAGGTTTTATTTGTCCTGAAGTGATCGAGTAGAAAGATGCAGAATTCAAGGATCTCTAAACGGAATCAATGGTACAGGAATAGTTCCTGTATGAAATCTCCTAAATGTTCAAGTGCAAGTGAACAGTCATGGGGAAAAAAAAGAAAAAAAAGAAGAAGAAAAGAAGAGGAAACTTAGAATTTAAAAATCACACTGAAATCATGCTCTTCTTGTAATTCAACACAGGGACAGCCTTGTTTTCATGTAAGGGTATGCACAAATGCTGGTAGTGGATCTCATTTGGCAGAGGCAATCGTGTTCTAGTACAGGGATCAACAAAATTAAAATAATAATAGATTTTACTAAACAACTATGCTATTTAGAGCTGTCCACTGCCTTGCCTTAAAAGCATAATATCATTTATTTTTAAGTGAAAGATCTCAACAAGGTGAAAAACACAAGTCCTTCATTTTTCATGCTCCCATCATATCTTCCTGCTATAAATTTCATTCTTCTGTTCTCAGAGTCTGCACTGAAACGTGTCTGGAAAAAAAATATTCCTTGAGACATTTGACAACCCTTTTTTGTTTCTACCTGTTGTAATATCCACACCAAAAAAAAAAAAAA
>VXAD01002609.1:1404940-1490852 GCA_013399195.1 Dicrurus megarhynchus | reverse complement strand
AAAAAAAAGGAAATTTTTTGCTTGTACAGAAATTTGAATTCCTCCTTTAGTGACAATTTTTCTGGCTTACCAGATCGTGTGATACTGGTGGTTATAATGTGGTTGTTTACTCCATTGGCTACTTGATTAATCCTCATTTTAATCATAGTTACAGCGATATTCACCTCTTCAAAATAATGTCATTATGATTTAAACCAGGAATTAGTAAACAACTCACAGCTGTTGTGCAAAATGTTTGTATAGTAATGCATATTCATGAATATTTCATACAATAATGCTTATTAATCTGATTTTTGCAGAGAAACAACTAAACGATACTTTATAACTTGATGTTTGGCAAATAATGCAGTTTGATTTTCATGGCTGGTGTCAGTGATGTATGAATCGCCCTACATGTACTTTGTCACTAAACATCACAAAAAGCTGCTTTGCAGAATCTTTAAATATCATCGAGGCAAATGTTTTTTCATGTGTGTGCTTGGTCTGAAGGGGCTAAAGAACCAAGGCCACAAACTGTAGAGTAGGACCCCAAGGGGTTCATTTCTCTTCCCAAACACAGCAAAAGTTCCTAGACTCTTCCCATGGGATCTGTTCTTGGTTTCAAACAGTGGAGATACCAGTAGTTGGAAGCAGTCTATTCTTAGAGCCATGCCATGAAACAGATTTTCCTTCCTAATGTATAAATTTAAAGATATAACCTGATCCATCCTCTTTTGAGGAGGATGATCCCAGGACATGCAAATCTAAATCATTCTTTTGTACCAGAATTTAATCCCTGCTATTTAAACTGCCTGTTATTTGCCTCACGTACATGTAAGGTATGGAAAATATTTTTCCCCTCTTTCATCTTTTTAGCCACCTCTTGCATATTTAAATGTTGCTGGTCTGGTTCCTCTTCGTCTGATCCCATTTTAATTATAAATATCTTCTTGGAGTCTGTTGGATTAGAGGATGTTTTCCAGACCTGTGGTTCAACTGTGCCTTTTGTGGAGATCTCGGGTTGGGTTGTGTGGGCTGTATCGCAGCAGTGGAATTAATGGGATGGAAAGCTTAGCTTGTTTTTCCTACAGCCTCAGCAATATAACCCATTATGATGTCTGTTTTGTCTGATACACCTGAGGTATATTGCACTCATGATTTGTTGTAATTCTGACATTTGGGGACTTTTTTGAAACAATGGAGGCCCAACCATCCCTTTGGCATCTTGTATGTGTGCAGGTGGTTATTTTTGCTGAAAGTGTACAGATTTATGGCTTGTCCTGGAATTATGTTCTGTTGTTTCCTTCTCTGAGACTTAAACTGCATTTCTTTGTCTTGGTTCTAAAAGTGGAAAGTGTGATTGTGTGAAAATAATTTCTGAAGTCTGAATATGAAATTAAAACTTCCCTTCTCACCTACAAGATACGATTGACTTTTGAATTGAAATAGCCTTGCTCAGTGTCATCTTTCAAGTGCTCATAGGTCACTTTATAATTTTGATTAGTTGAAA
The DNA here is from genome assembly GCA_013399195.1 of Dicrurus megarhynchus. Classification (NCBI taxonomy): domain Eukaryota; kingdom Metazoa; phylum Chordata; class Aves; order Passeriformes; family Dicruridae; genus Dicrurus; species Dicrurus megarhynchus. The sequence continues at coordinate 1,489,363 of VXAD01002609.1, read as the reverse complement.
ATCAATAAAGTGAAGCAGCCTAAAGTCAGTGGTTCACGTGTTCTGCCCTTTCTTGAGAAAAAGTTTAGGTTTAGTGAATACTTAGTGTTTAGTAACTTTGCCTTTCTTCCCCAAGCTCCCAGAGGCTGTGGATCCAATTAGGTTCTCACTGTGTTTTCTCTCAAGTGGCAGCTGAAAAACATTTAGAACCCTTGACTTAAATGAATTGTTCATCTGGCATAAAGTTATACAGCTGAGACAATAGGTTTTATTTTATTTTTCCGAGGCAGCTTGATGTAAGCACCAGCACCTTTAAGATTTTTTCAGTGCTGTATCAGCCTTGAGGGGGAACAGGACCATTATACAAATGAATTTAATTTAGGTATAACTAGATTTTGTGGGATGGTCAATAAGCAGAAGCTGTTATGCAGATCATGAGGGCTTCTTTAATACTAGTTCTGGTGCTAATTACATTTAGGACAACTCCAATGAAATTTAAAAAGAAGAAAGCTTTTCCTTAAGATGTTTCTGCTTTATGCCCACTTAACTAGCAGAACTAGGGATCCTGTCCTGGAAGAAATCAGATTGATTTTTTTTTTTTTTTAAATCACAATAATTTGATAGACGAATTTTGCATTTCATGCTGAAGATAGAGGTCAGGGTTCATTGAAGTCCATAAAATCCTGTAAATTTTCAATGGGTATAGAAGAAAAGGAACTTCAGCTGGAATAATTAGGCTATATAGCCCCAAAAAGAGGGAAGCAAGAAGAAAGGAGGAGTAATACACATAAATTGGAGCATCATTCAGGCTTTTTGAGATGTTTTTGGGCACCATGAGCTGTCAAGTTAGGTCACCATATGGATTGTACATCCTATACCTCTGAACAGCATAAGGCAAATCCCTACCCAACTAGCTATGTTTATTGATTTGGGTTTGCAGGCTGGCACAAATTCAAATCTGAATAAGAAAGTTCTGTCATGACTTAATTTATGCTTCTGATGCACTTCAGGGTGTCCTGTGTTGATTCATAACAGTTCCTCATGGCACTCTTGTAGAATTTTTCAGTAACTTTTTTAGTGTAGTAATTTTGCTATCCAGAGCAGCCTGTCTGTAAGTTCCCCAATTTGTTTGTGGCTTGTGTGACTTAAATGGTGGTCTCTTGTCACTTATTCCAGCTGTAAAGAACTGGATTTTATCCATACCGTGTAGAGAGGGAAAATGCATTTGGTGACATCTGTCATGTTTTTGGTAGTGTCCCTGTGTCGTGGAACAAATGCATTGTTCTCATCTAATTATTAACCAACTCATTTAAGCATTAGCTGATGGTTTGTTGGTGCAGGATTTGTTTTGCTCAGCTTGGTTAACCTCTCCTGTAGCTCTGTGTGCAGCTGTACACGCAGGGGCTCCCATCATCTCTAGGAAGGGTGCACGCCCTTGTCAAGTGCTTAAAAAGCTTTTCCTTTTCACTTTACTGATGGAAGTGTTATGAATTTGGGATTGGATCGAAAAGTTACAAGTCAAGATCCTTCATGTTACAGTTTTTCAGTAATTTCTAGCATTTGCTCTCCTCTTTTGCCTTCATTTTCCTATTTAAACGATTGGAAACTCTGAATACAATTAAGTGGGATTTTTCCCCCTGAATTTTAACTGAAATACCTAACACACCTACAGTCATAACATTCCATCTGTAGTACTGCAAGGAGGTGTTCTAAAAGAAAAACAGTGTGCTTAGTTCTGGTATTTGATGATCTTTATGAAAAGTCACTGGCGAGACTGGTGAATATAAAATAGAATTAAAGGGCCTAGGATTGCTTACAAATGGAGAATATAAAGTGTTACAGTTAAACTTTTTTCTTCTTTCCTTAAACCCATTAGTGTTAGCAAGGTCCCCTTGAAATTCATTCATGTTTCCATCCTTGAAAAACTTGTACACAGTACAATGAGTACATTTAGTAATTGAATAGCCCAGGTATGCACATTATTTCTTATACTCCTACTTCATAAACTGTTCTTTCCATTTTCATAATTAACTTCTTTTGCAGTTCTCCTTTTGCCTTACAGTTTTCTAGTCTATTCCTTGTATATACATGGCTGGAAATAAGTGTATTCTTTGTGTTGCAATTATGCTGCTGCCCTGTAAAGAGGGAATAGTACTTTTAATGTGCCATGTGCTGCTGCATCTTTCCAGCAATCATTTGGAAAGGAAAGATGCTCATCTGTAGTTACAGAATATCATTATGGACAGTTTGGACCTGCAGTATGTATCTTCCTCCCGAGTGGGAAAAGTATCCTCACTTATTTTTCTATGCTTGTTTTTAAAAAAGTGAGGCAATTACAATGAATAATTGTAAAGCTTAATAGAATAAGAGGATCTCCAGGCTCAGTGGGTAAATAGTCCTTTTCTTTTTTCTTGGGTTTTGCTTTTTTGGTTTTTTTTTTTAATATGTAAACAGGTAGGAGACATCCTGCAGCTGTTTTTGATAGCTTTTGGTGTCACCAAGAAAATGTCAACATTTTTATGATGTGTGACCTATATACAGTGAAAAGGTGACATTTCAGCTCTTCTGCCTGGAAAGTTTGAGTTGTGTGACAGCTATACCTTAAAGATCCAATGAATAATTCCCATAAAAAGTGTTTATGGGTAGTTAGCCATTGTAAAACTCAGTCAAATATTAGAACAACAAAAAGGCCCCCAAAACTACACTTACTGCCATATAGAACTTCAAGTAATTATGCCCTACATACATGTACTGTCTACAGTATCACTGCAACAAAGTCCAAAGTATCAGGGTCATCAGCACTTCCCCTTAAAGAAACCAGTCTATCATATATACACCTATTATTCTTTTAAGTATGTTCTTTGACTCCTGTGTATTTTTCTGACGTCTGTTGTAGTATCTTTTGGTCAGTAGATGGTGCAGCAGGTTACAAACATGTTGATTTTCCTATATGACATAATTTTGACCAGTACTTGGGTCAATTATGTAAAGTTATTGTTAGGAGATGTTTAATTTATGTTAGTAAATTCAGATCAAATTTATTAGGCTTTAAATATGATGATGCATTATTAAATTTCATAAATAATACCTAGGAGTGGCATTGGACACAACTTAGCAAATACACAGCATCATAAGAAAACATAGATAAAGTGAATGAGAATGTTCAATAAAGTGGATAGATACAACTTTATTGATATACAGACAATGAATTTGTTGAGTTTCTCTGGAGAGCCATTCTTCTAAAAGAAACTCGGATTAGAAACCATTGCTACTGGCATGAGCTGTATCAAGCTCTGCAGGGAGTTATACCAAAATGACTCCAGTTTATTTCCTCCTATATGCACAGCACTGTCAGTCACATACACTGGTGAGCCTTGAAAGAAAAGGAAGTTAGTTAATCTGTTAGATAACACCAACCCAATCCATCCTATGATTCTGTGTTCAAGAGCACTGTAGTGAGATGCTGCTGCTTGATTGAATCTTAAATTACATGAAAAGGCCCTTATGGTGTACTCAAGCATGAGCTCAAGAACTTGCAAGTCAGTTCGCTATTTAAGAATCAAACACATCATTTAGAATCTGCTGAAGTTCAGTGTCTCTGCCTCGTTAATTAAAGCTTTGTTCTCCATCAGCCACATCTGTACTGAGCCAGCTTTTCATCTCCTCGAGTGCAGGGGAGCAGTGCTGCCTGTAAGATGTGTGAGATACTCAGCAGAGTTAGAATTTTCTTTATTTGAGATGTCACAGGCTGTGATGTGACACCAGCACAGTGTCAGCTGTGTATATACCTCCACTATAGGATGTGGAGGCATTTGTTTTCTCTGTGCAGAGAGGTAGACATGGAGATGGAACACGACTTGGCAGGGGACTTTCTTTTTTGTGATAGTTTTGGCTAAGAAGAAGTTTTTTTGCTAGACAAATTTGCATGATGGACCTTTAGGCCAAGAAAAATAATTGTTTCTGGGTAACATCTAAAATACCACTTGATACAATCAAGCCAAGAATTCATTGTGCCACGTGCTGCATATTCCATGTAGTCAATGTAAAGCACAAAGCTTTGAAGATCACCTGAAAGTGTCATGTGGTCCAGACTTGCCTTCTTTAAATACTGTAGGAATAAGGTGTGTATCAGCAAACCTGCCTGTTGTATGCTGCGCATGGTTCTCAACTGATACTTTTCCTGTAATACAATACAGTTACAAATTCTCCTGACAGATTTCTGAATTGCTTATTAGTTAAATGGCTTATGGTTAGTGAAACACACAATTAAAAAATTGAATCTGTGTGAGGTAAAGCTTTGCTTCATCAATTTTTCTAGTTTTCTGAGTGAAACTTTATGAACTTATTGATGATTTATTATCTTTTCCGTTCACCTAATCAATTTTGTGCCAGAAGACCGTTGCAGAAATCACCAGATCCAGTTTGTATTGAAATGAACTTCAGTTTTCTAATTGATTCCCATGAAATTGTATCAGTTCTAAACTTCTAAAATGTGAGGTCTATTACTGCCTCCCCCCCCCTTTTAAGAAAAAGAAAATTACAGGTGATTTTGCATCTCCTTTTGTGACGTTGGGGAATAATCAAAATTTAAAGCTCCAAGGTCAAATGTCCTTTCCTGAGTGACTCGGTTACTGCTCAGTTTGATGGCACTAGAAGAACGCAGATGCTTGAGCTGCAAAATTGCTGAGCTTTCATTATATAACTACAGCATATTAACAGCAAGCCATTAAATACAATTTATGTGTGAATAGCTCAATTGGTAGGCACGTTGGCTCCATTGTGTGAGGGATCAAATAAATGCAATATTTTCCCATTATGATGCACTGAATAGCTTTTATTTTTTTAATTAAGTTTGGGTTTAAATGCGCATAGTTATGTTGTCAATGTGACACGTCTGTTTCCTTAAAAGTTGAGTCTATACTGAAAAAAAAATGTGCTGTAAAGTTTATAGTGCTATTAGTTCAATCTTAGCCATTTAACTTTTTTTTCCCTCTTTCACCTACTCTGTATATTTGCATTCTGCTGAGCAGTTTGCATGTTTGCAATTTTGATCTAATGAATTGTATGGCGGTTGAGGCATACGAGTCTTTGGTAAGTATTTTCACAACTCTTTAAATGTGCACTTAGAAATCATGGAAATAGGTCAGTTTCCAAGTAGACAGAGATGCATGAATAAAAATTGTAGCACCAGTTTAAAATTTTCTCAGCAAAATGCCAGAAGGTCATCACTGGTCTCACATTCCATGTCACAGCCCATTTTAGAAGTAAAAGTTCAAAGTTACCTTTTTTTCAATTTATGCCAATCGACTCTGCCTTTGTCCCGTTTCATACTCATAATTTACACCAACATTTGTCATCTCTGTTTCTGATCCAGGGCCTTTGCTAAATATACTTACACTGAGTAAACGAAACAATCTCTGAATTGTGCTTTTTTCTTCGGTGGGTTGGCAAGAGAATTCTCTGTAGCATTAACTGAATGACTTTCTTTGGCAAGGTGTTTGCAGCAGTTATTAATAGTGTTTTGTTGTCATTGTCATCTCAGGCTCCTGACATAAATTACTGTGTTTTCATTCCCTTGAAGAAAAGCATGGGAATATATTGTAATGAATGCAGTTTTGGAAATGGTCTTGCCCACTTGGAAATATGCTCAAATTTCTAGCAGAAGGTTAGCCCAATCAAACACAATATTGGTTTTAAAAACCAGCTATGCTGTGTTCTGGGGACTGTAGGTGTACTGTGGGTAAGACTTGCCACTAACCAGTGGAGGCACAGAGAGCTGGCACAGGTCATCACCATGCAGCTTTGCTCAAGCATCCTCCCCTTACTGCTCGTGCTCCTTCTCCTGGTTTTGCTGGTTTTGTGTGAGAAGTTTCAGGCAGAAACCTCTCCTCTGGCCTTGGCTGAATTGCTGTTCCTGGCCTCACACCAGATCCTGATGCTGCTCCAGGTCTAGCAGACGTGAAGGTTGTTATGACCCTTCTGCCTGGCAGATGTACCCCTCTTCTCAACATCTAGTAACAATTCCTCATTGGCATTTTAGCAGAGCTCAAGCTGGAAATGTGAAGTAGCATTCTCACAGAGAGCAGTACTAAAAAAAAAATATCGTGTTCATTCTCCTTCAGCTCTGGAAATAACAGTGTAGACACATAATCCAACATTGCTTAAAATAAGTGTAAAAATCTTGAGAGGCTTCATATCTATAATCAAATCTGCAGGCTGTTTCTTCATAATTATCTGGTATTTTACTAGTTTCTGATGCTGTATATGCCACATCTCAATATATATGTTCTTGAGCCATCTTGCATAGATAATAGAATTTGATATGAATAGATTTCTTTTTACATTTACAGTCTTGTTAGAAAATTCTACTGGTAGTTGATGCATATATTACTTTACATTTTAAAGACTATTTCAATGAATAAGCTGTTTTGAAGGATCAGAAAATTGGCATATGTGCTTTTCCTCACGTTATATTTCCTTGTAGAGCATGGAAAGAATGGAACTAGGGAAACAGAAAGATCATCACTAGGGAGAAAAATAAAATAACCAGAAGAACAGACACTCGCAATCCTCAATTCATTTATCATTTTCAGTATTTCATATCCTCTATCACAAAATAGCCAACGGGTTGACTTAAAGCCATGTTTATATTCATTGATTGGAGGACACTTGAGAGCGTTTGTAAAGGTAAAACTATGGTGAGGTTTCTTGATGCACAAAGGCAATAATATCTTTGACCAAAGATTTACAGTTTGTGGGGTTTTGTTCCTTTGTTTGTGGGGTTATTTTGCTAAGTGTGGTCAAAGTTTGCTCTCAGCAAATGAGCCAAGGGACATTCCATAGGTCTGTGTTCCTATTTAAAGGTCTCCACAATGAGGCAGGAATAAAATTTTGAAACATGAGCAGTCACTGCTGTCTACCTGTATGAAAGAAACCCTCTTTTATAGTTGTCTGAGCCAGTAATCTTTAAACAATTTTGGTCCTTCCTTTTTCCCCTAACAAGCACAAGGGGAAAAGACAGCAGAAATTCCAAATGGCAGGGAAAAAAAGAGCATTGAGCACATATTACATTAACTCCAACATTTGATGGGTCTTCTAGATGTAATATTTTGGCAATATTTTATTGTCTCATGATTGCCAAAATGTTTTGGCCTCTTCATGGTCACTGCCAATAAAAACAACAGAAGTTCAATCAAATATTCTTCACATTCTTTAATTGGGCTGAGAAATAAAATCCTGATAGCTTTGATTGCTTCCACTTTCTTTTTGTTGCTGAGGTTTCTGTTGGAGTCTGGTCAGTAAGGGAAGCGATGACGGGGAAAGGATGCCTTCTGAACCTCAGCCAGGCACATTACCCAAAATATTTTGATCTTCCAATAAGCCTTAAACTAAAGCCAAGATTCAAACGAGTAAATTTGCATTGCCTTCAGGAAAATTAGCACATGCGTTCTGCAGGTTTCATTCCAAGTGACTGCTTCAGCATTCTTCTGGCACAGAGTTCCTGAAGTTATCCCTGGTACAATCTACCCTTGGAACCAAGTAAAGGTTTTAAGGTACCCTTTTTTTACTGATCAAGTCAATTAGCAATTTTATCAATCAAAATTGTCTTTATTTCTGATTCTCTCTGTAAAAAAATCATGGATGAAGCAAAATTTACATATTTTTATATTTGTACCAAACTTTAAGGATTTTAGTGAGGAAACAAAAAAAAAAGGTTGACTCCATTTTGTTGAAAGCACTTCTAGTATCTGCTGTAAAAGAAAAGTAGACCAAACAGATTTTTTTATATCTTTTAAAGGATGATAAATTATAAAAATCAATTTTTACCTTTGCAGACTGCTCAAAAACAGCCCCTCCCCTTCAGTCTGAGGTAGTTAATACTGTAATTCTGATGAATTCTTTCAATGTAGATATTTATTTCATAGTATATTCTTCTTCCCAAATTTGCAATTAGATCTGCTTTATCAAGGAAATCTATACAAACTTGTAAAGGATTCATTTTTCATTAGCATCCATGCCATATTCTGACATAAATGCTAACTGGAATGCTTCAGCTGATTTTAAGTGACCGTGAATATGCTACACAGTAGAGTGACTTTCACCTTAATTTTAGTGGTCAAATTAAATTCGTTGCTATTTAAGCTCTGTTCCCCCATCCAATCACTGCTCGAGCCTGATTCCATGGGGCAGAAAAAACAGCTGCAGAAATCTGGGTAGGAAAATGGATTCAGATGTGGTGGCTTGGAAGTAGCATCTTAGTTTGTGTAGGGAGTTGGAGTTCCATTGAAATGATAAAAGGATTGGTAATTTATGCAATAGCTTTAATTATTGAAACCAAGAGCCAGATTCACTGCTGCCTGAGCATCTAACTGTGCAGGAGCTTGGATTTTCATACTGCACATAACCAAATTAGGGACCTAATTCCCTATAAAATCAATGTCTGTAACCTGTTCAGCTGCCTTTTAAGCATCCCAATTCCTTCCTGTTTACCTTTGAAGCTGCTGTTGGGGTCCAAATCCTGTAATGCAGTTAAGGAAACTGTGGAAGGTGTCTGTTCACGTTGGTAAAGGACTTGGATTGTTTTTCCAGATCAGCTGCAAAAGGCCCCATTGTGCCAAAGCAAACAGATCAGTCACAGTTTCCTGATTTTTATATGCTACACAACACATAAGATGGTGTGCACTTTGTGCTGCAAAGGAGCCCAGTTCGATAAAAATTATATCAGTTTAATCAATAGTAATGTTTTCTCTGACTAAAACATGCTCATAAGTGTTGTTTTGAAAGAATAGGCCTTAGCGAAGTTTCTACGTTTTAAGAGCCTGCGTCTTGTTGGCCTCGTGTGTATTTAAGTATCTCTTGCTTCTTTTGCCTGCCTGTATAGACATATCATGGACTGTTCCTGGAAAAAACACTACATAAAGATGCTGTTTCTGGGAACAGGGCTATGGAGCTGGTAATGTTGATTGGTGACTAATTAGTGTCATTCCCAGAAGTACCATCTCCGGAAGACTTTCCGAGAAGGGACTGACAATCTGGTGTGTGTTGGTATATGGCTAAGTCATGCTGATGTTTTGCTACCCCTCCCATAATTCAAAGTTAAGGCTGTGACAAATGGCAGTCATGAATTTGTATTTTTTTTTTCCTAACCATAATTAGCTAAAGCATAGCTCTGTTCCCTTCATTTCAGCCCTTTATCATATTTTGTGCTTTTGTTACAGGAGAAACACCACAAAGCAGAGCACTGATGGCTTTAGTTGGCTGTTTCTGCATTATTTCTGTGCATGCAGAATTAGGAGCTATTAAATAGCCCATGGGCTTTTGTGTCTCTAATTTACAAAAATGTGTACTTTTACATGGGAGGACTGGTGTTGTGACAACTCCAATGAGTCCATGATGGATGCAAACATCTTAAGATAACTAGTGGAAGAATCTAAGCAAATAAAACGCAAAGAATAAATATCAAAAGATCCCACAAGCAAAACCAGCATGGCTAAGGGAAGCAACAGTAATGAATTATGTTCCAAAATATAGTATAATTCCTAGTTGGTTGGAAAAGAAAATCCAGAAGATAGTCTGGATTTTGTCAGAGTTAATGTTCCTTAGTTAAAAAGTCTCAGGAATGTTGCTGCCAGTGGCAATTGTGAGTTGTATGTTCTTGTCTGAATACCTGGACAAACTATCTTGGAATAAGGTTGGATGACATCTGAATATATTTTTGCCTTATTCCAAATCTTCTCCTGTAGGATGGCATGTAATTTAAGCTCACAGTCTTCATTTGAAGGTTCTGTTGATACATCTATGCTAACATAGCTTTATTTCCAAAACATCTGTTGTTCTTCTGCTCTTCCCTAAGGACTTTTGATGACTTGGCCATTTGGATCAGCTGTGGATATGATTTATTTATCTGCTTGCTTATTGGCAAGACTTTGAAATGAGCAATTCCAGATAGATTGGATACAATTTACACAGCCCAGAGCCAACTCCCCTCCCCTCCTCCAAGTAAATTTTCTTGGATAGCTTAATATGTTTAGACGACTGGGATAAAATACAATGTCAAATGTGTTTTTCAAGTGCCTCTATATTTAAACTCAGTGTCTTGGTATTTATATGTCAAGGAAAAGTACCAGAGTCAAATACTTTTGTGAAGGCACAGGTTTCAAGGGCATGGGATAATCATTCAGGGTTTCGAGGTATTAAATCTGGTTTTACCATTAGTTCATTGAACGGTATTTGGTTGAAAAACTCATAACTTAATTTTGCCTCAGTATGCCTGAGAATTTAAAGACTGAAAAGTTAATTGTATGCAAAGGTAAATAGAACCTCAGCATCTTTGTGTTTGTGTCCCTCACCTGAGGGTCTCTCCTACTGCCAGCAACCTTGGCAGAGCATGTCATGATCACAGAGGTTTTTTCCATCTTGCAAGGACACAACTTGAGTGATGAGTTGACTTAGTCAAATTTTTGAGCTGGCAGCAATGCCACGGATACTTTTTAAAAAAATGTAGCTACCCTTCTGTTCTCAGCCATTTGCTGTGGAAAGCAATGAAATAAAACAGTAAAAATGGTTGTGGAGAATCAGCCTGGGCTGTCTGCAGCCTTTGCATTTAAATTGCCACGAGGCCTTCTGCAGTCTCCCCAGTTATCACTTCTGCACATGTTCAGCCTCTGCTGCCTGCCAGCAGCACTTCAGTAAGTTCTGCACAGGATTTTCTCCTGAATCAATCCATTCTAAGCTGGTAGTAGAGCTACTGATTTATTTTAATGAATTCTGTTTCACATTTTCCCATTTATACTGCAGTTTATATACTGTCCTTAGAGATTTTGGTATTCATCTTATCTGGCTTTAGAAGAGTGCTGGAGAATCTGGTAAATGACAGCTGCTGTGTTTTTAAATTTTGTTGTAAGCTTTCAGCAAGATAATGTTGGAAGAGTGGAGAGGTTTGGGGTTGAGTTTCTTTCTTTTTGTTTTGCTTTGTTATTATTTCTCTGTCTTTTTTTTTTGTCTATTTTTTTAAGAACTGAAGCTTAGGACAAATTATTCTGTTGTTTAGCAGGTACCAACGTGTGTATAAATTTCTAGCAATGCTCAAACCAATAAGAAACATGCTTCATGTTACATCAAGTGTAAAGGTTATTTTTCCAGTGAAATACTTGATTTTAGGATAAATGCAGTGAAGGTGGCACCATGACTCATGAAGTTTATGGTCTTCAGTGGTGCAGCCAACCAAGTTTTAAGATGACTTACCTTTCTTAGCTCCATCACTTACAGAAAAGCTCTTAGAACCTCATCCAGACCCCTGATTTTATTGCCAGCTGGTGTTTATTAAAGACTACTTATTCCTGTGCTTTAGTTTTTCACTTCCCCTGCTCGTATTTATTACTTTCTTCCTGTCTTCAACCCACAGTGTGTTATATTTATAAAATAGGTCACTGGCAGTTTTTAAGAAAATGTCCTGTATAGATCATGGCACAGGTTGATGAATTGCAAATTGCAGTAACAGCGCAGGACCTCCAAACAGGGAGAGTCTCCCTTGCAGTAACTGAATATTTGATTATTTTACTCTGGAAAACATAACCAGCAACACAATTAATATTATAAAATCTTAGTGAAGCTTCCAATTTCAAATTTACCATAACATTATGCAGGAAACAGTGATGCACCACACTGCAAGGTCTAGATATGCTCTAATTCCTCTGTGGCACATATCCCAGCAAGAACCCTTCTGCTTCAGATCTATAGCTTGACAGGGAACCGTGTCAATGCTGAAGCTTTTTCCTCATTTCTTTGTTTTCTTGCAGAAAAGCTTCTTGGTTTTATATTTTCTTTGATTTGTTCAAGAAAAACAGTTTTCTTTTAAATTCTGCAGAAGGTCTCAGATGAGAGAATATTTTCCTTTATGGCTTTTGAATAACAAGTTTCCCTGGCATAACCCACAGAGAGCAGTCTTGTATCTGCGAACTCTCAAGTTCTCTCAGTAATTTGTGTGTTTCCTCGCTCCTAAACATTCCTCTTCCTAAGCTGCATGAGTGTCACACCTTTGCCCAGGCCAGTGGAGACCTTGGGGCTTCTAGGTTTGAAAGACATAGCTAATAATTTCATCACTTGAATTGCTCCTTAGTTATTAAAATTGCTTGAGCTGCCTTCTTCTGTATGTATTTTCTCATCCTGCCCATGTCCAATCAGTGTAATTGAAACTGGCTCTCCTGAAAGTGGCACATGGGAGGATATGATCAGTTTAAGAGCAAGAGAGAGATGGGAAATATCATCATGGGTTTCTTTCAAATTAAAACACCCAGGGTAAAAATCTGATTAGGAGCAAAATCTCAGCATTTCACATCTGGCCATCCCCATATTCAAGAAAAATTATATTCCTCAAAAGGAAAATTTTAATAAAAATTTCTTCATCTTGGCTTATGTTAAATATGAACACTACTTATGTTGGTTGTTCTCCATTTATTATGACTCTACATCTTTTTGAAGTTGATTTGCTACTTAGGAAAATATTAAACGTACAGATGTGGAAACTGAAATAATTTCCATGTAAAAGATGGACAATACAGGCAGAAGTGCTACTCCCACTGTTCTGACAGGTGTTTCCAGAAGCATCAATCCTTGCTGGTGAAGGAGTCTGGGTGTCTCTATCAGTTTCATTTGGAATTTTGGTGATATTTGTTGACAATATCTGCTGCACCTGAATGGGCAATCCTTCTTCATTGACCATAAAATTAGTAGTATTCTGTGCTTCATGTTCAAAGGTGTCTTTCTTCTCTGTAACAGCGTAACAGGAGAATTCTTTATTTTGGGGATGGTGCTTATTTCCCAATGAGCCTGTGAAGAGGCTGGGTTAGGGATTATCTCCTCTGAATCTCCTGGTTTTCAGTGTTCCTGTTCCTGGTTTCCCAGTGTAGCAAAGTCTCAAATACCCAGGGGAATGCCTGGAGGAAAAGGGGGAGTAGCATGAGTAGTCAGGGATAAGCAAAAGGAAGATTTTACATAATAAAATTATCTGTAATATATCACCTTTGGAAAAAAAACCCTGCAAGCACTTGGAAAAGAAAAATGCATCTTTAAATAGTAACAAGGGGAGCTGAACAGGGGAAAGCTGCATGTACATCTCATCCTCTGCAGCACCACGTAACTGCAGGGCGTTGAGAGAAGATACCTGGGCATATCTCAAAGTTCATCATAGATATTTACCATAAAAGCTGAAAATTGCTTGCTTATTTTAACAAAAATCTTCATCTTAGAAGCTTATGGTTGAAGGATCAAAGCAATCTCTTTGCTTTTCTTTTACCCAGAATATCTGCTGGTTTTGTTCTCCTATACATGCCTCTATGTACAGTCACAACTTGAGAGATGCTCTTAAAACACATTTTTTGGAATTTGTCTCTGATTTTGTGATGGAGTCAGTACTCTTCTTGTACCTGGATTACTCCAGGAACAGACAAAGATAAAATGACAAAGTACAGTTGGAGCTTTTTCTTTTTTCCCATGATGAAAGGAATAGAGAATAATGAATCATTGCATGATAAACATCTTCTGGAAATCAGTTTTTAGTCTTGTTGACCTCCTTATAAGACAAGCTAGAATTTGCAGTTTGCTTCACAGCCATACAGATATTTTAAAGGAAACTATTCTGGGATTAACAATTTTACTCCATTTAAATGATTTACTGTATTTAATGAAACTGCATCTTTTCTTTGTCCCTAAATATCCCTAAAACAGTGACATGGGTCATTATCACAGCTGGAGGGGCTCGTTGGCATTCCCAGCCACCGTGTCATCCCAGACATATCCTGGCCTGTGCCATTGCTGTGACTATTCCCTAGGAATAATTAGTGTGTCTTTCACGCTAATTGTGTTTCACACTAAGAGTGTTGGTGTGAGAATGCATATGTGTTCTGTCTAAAATTAATATACTGTATGAGCAAATATTTAGTGTATTCTATATTAAAATTTAATTTTTATACTACTTATTATATTTTTAATTTTATATTTCATACTATAAATGCTGGCCGTAAGGTGGTCTTTTCCTTAGCAGAAGCCCGGTGGTGTCTCTGTGCTCAGCACACACTGGGTTTTCTATATATGAAGGCTGGATTTGCCTCCTGTTTGTTGTCAGTAGGCCTGCAAGTCCTTTACGAGCACCACACTGGGGATCCCACCACTGATTGACTCAGAGTTTTATTTCCAGCTGCCTTCCTGCAGATGAATAAGAGCAGTTCTGTAAAGTACTCTTCCACTCCCCTTTGAAAGCCCAATTCTAGGCAACACATGCAACATGGACACAAATGATCATCATGTTTTTTAAGCTGTTTTTCTTCTATTGTTAAAGTTAAATATGTTTAAATAGTGGTAGTTACCAACTTGATACCTCCTGTCTGTTCCCTAATGAAGGCCAGAGGGAATTAACCCTAATCATTTGCTTCTTTCCTGGAAACAAATGAACTTGTTATCAGTGAGGGTGTTCTGGTCCTTACCAGCAAGAATGAACTTCAGAAAATTGCCACTTGACATTCTACCCCCACAACCAGAAATTGAAATTGAAGCCCCAAGAGCAAAAAGTTTAATAATGCAGCAAGTCCGTCAAGCAATTGAATTTAAGTAATGCTATAATGCAAAACACTAGTTACTAATTACTACAAGGAAGGAATTGCAATAGAAATTTTCAACAGTTTATTATTATACTGTGGCAATACTATGAGATTGGCTTGGTTCCGCAATATAAAATGCTGATTTCAAATTGATTTTAACAAATGAAACAAGCAGAAAGCCTGTTTTGACTCCTGAAATTCAATACTTAGAGTATAAACTTTTAGCTCTCTAATAATAAATACAAGAAAAATGCTGAATAGTTTTTATGACACAAGTAGGCTGTGATTCTAAGTAAGGTTGAGCACAAGGTTGTGCTCCTAAATCCCAGCTGATTCTGCTTGCACAATGTGTGCAAAACCAACCCCCAAGTAAATGTGACACAGTGGGATGGTTAAAAGGTGAATCTGAGACTCATAATTAAGCAAGTTTAACTCATGAAATTAAAGGTACTAGTTTAGTTTGGATGTCTTCTGTAACCAAGACCACTTCTGTTTAATCCATGCCAACCAGTTGCATTTGAAGAATTCTTTTTGGTGAACGTACTCAATAATTTTTTCTGTGCTTCAGTTTTTGAAGTGTTTATTGTGCTTAAAGTCTCAAACAATTGCAATATAAAAATAGATGACCATAACATTGAGACATCATATTAGTGGATTCTCTTAGTGAGAGTGCAAGGTGGAAACAGGACACAGTTTAAGAGGTAGAGTAGCAACAAAGCAACAACTAAAAAAACATGAAGTTATTAAACGGAGTAGGAAGATTCAAATTTGAAAGCTGGGAGGCCAGATTGTATTGCATTCCTCAGAAAGGAGGAATAGCAGAACTGCCAGTAGGCAAGGTAGCAGAGAGAACACTGCACTATTGATGCTAAGGAACAGAGGAATGAAAAGGTAACGTGAACTAGAAAAATAAAATATGAAAACAGACCTGACCATTAATTCATGAGAGGAGTTTCTATTATTGAAATCAGTTCTGACTTTGAGTAAGAAAATTTAACCCTCTTGTTGTGGGGCTGGAGCAGAGACAATTTAAAAGGAACAGACACTAAGAAAGCCCAGATTTACGATTTTCATTTTCCCCATCTCTACAAAATGCTCTCCTTTCTGGAGAGCACCACCTGTGCTAGACAGTTTTTCAAAATGATCCCAGGCAGCCCTGCCATAAGATGGCAATTTTG
Source organism: Dicrurus megarhynchus (assembly GCA_013399195.1). Classification (NCBI taxonomy): domain Eukaryota; kingdom Metazoa; phylum Chordata; class Aves; order Passeriformes; family Dicruridae; genus Dicrurus; species Dicrurus megarhynchus. The sequence continues at coordinate 1,473,612 of VXAD01002609.1, read as the reverse complement.
TCTCTTATTTCCAGCTGTATGCTCTTATTAAGATGTTACTTGGTTTTGCCACAAAACAACTGCTGACAATACCAACTGGGAAAAGTGGGGCATGAATGCTGTTAAGCCTTTTCTCTTGTCTTTTTGGCATGAGATAATTTGCTCGGTGCACTAATTTGCAACAAGGTAAGACACAGCTTTCAGTCAATAGGGTCAGTTCTGAAGCTTAGAGCAACATTTTTTCTTTTGTTCCTTAGAAAATTGTCGGTTCTGTCTGGGGACTTCATTAGGGGAGTAACAGGATTCTTTCTGCCAGTTCTTCAGCAAGAATGGGAACCTCATTACCAATTTTTAATATGAAAAAGTAAGGGATTAGTTTGAATAACAAAAAATGGGAGAGCCATGTGACGGCACAGCCTTTCAACATGGTGCACTGCCTTGTGCAAGATATGGCTGAGTGGTTATTGCAGTATCTATATTAATAAAAAATCTGATTTATTAGGGTGTTACAGATACGGTGTGGATATAAAATAATAATTTTTTTAAATCTTATATATGTGCAAATGTACTCATACATAGTCTTGATGACCTTAAACTGACTGTTATGGAAAGTATGGAGTTAAGTATATATTATACATGTTACAAAAGTCTCTTTCACATTCAGGAGGACTAACAGTATAATAAAATAAAATATCCCAGATACAGATTAGGCATCATCCTGCATGTGAGTGACTCCCTGTTCTGGCAAAATCTTTGTCTTTTATTTAAGAAAGGCCTTTCTGCTGTTGTATCTCAAAAGCAGTAAGCACATCCTGGTAATTAAGGTAATGTAAAAATCAATGTACTAATTATTGTGGTTTTTCCCCATTACTATATATACCAATAGCGAAATTCAGACTAAACTATTTTCTAATTCAGTAAATTGGTTTGGCTGCATCCATGTGTATATTAGCCGTACTTTTTCAAAAGATTTTAATCCTGTAGAAGCCACTTGAGCAGATGAAAAGCAATTTTAGTGCAAGAGGTAGAGGAATACAGATGCTTCTGGCAATGCACAGTTACTCTCTAGATGGGAGCAAAGAGACAGAAGGCACTGAGTTTGAGAATGTGGCCATGCCAGTAAATGTTTGCTGCTTGTACGAGATCTTCTGAAGTAATTTTTTGTTAAGGTTTGCTCCTGTGAGATGGCAGAGTGAATTTGCAAGAGCAAGACTTGCAGGAAAAGGCATTTCCTCATGTTTATTGGTATTCAATACCAACCATGTCTTTACAAGACTGAAGAGTATTATTTTTACTTCTTCAAAAGATGTGGCTAAAACCACCAGCCTAAAATGAGAATTAAAAAGAAAAAAAAAAAAGAAAAAGAAACCAAGAAACAAACCCACCACCTTAAACCAAAATTTAATAATTGCTCCACACTAATTAAGTCCGACTCTGGTTAAAAATAATTTTAAAATATTATCACTGCTTTGGTATGAGTGTATTGTTAGGAATAAGCCACTAGCCACAGAATTATTTAGGACAGAAGGGACCTGCAAAGGTCTCTTTTTTCCAGTGTCATGCCAAAATAGGCGGCTGCCATCAAAGTTTGGGACTGCTCAGGTTCTTGTCTGGGTGTTTGTGGAAACATCCAAGAATGGGTTTTCTTCAAGATCCCTTGGGATACCTTTGACATCACAAAACTTTACAGAAGCTACATTATGTGATACATGCAAAGTTCTCAGTAAATTGAACCATTAGGTCAGTTAACCACATCTTTCCGTAGTATAGTTTTATACAATTTTTAATGTTAGTAATTTCCATTGCTTATTAATGTACAAAGAAGAAAAGATAAAATAAGTCACATTACTTGATATCATATGCAGTAGATGCAGGTTTCCAGTTTGCTGTCAGTGCTTTAGAGTGAGTTTGAGCTTTGTTCTCCAAGAAGGTTTGGACCTTACTTCTCCACACACATGAATAAATCTCCATTCTCTATCCTCCCTGTCCTCCATCCTTTCCATTCCCTCAGAGCCACTGCACATCCTCCTCCACTCTTAAAAAATAAATAACAATATTTAGCCCTGAATTTTCTCTAATCAAGCCACAAACTGAACTTAAGTCCTTATATTCTCTGTAAGTGTATATATTATTATCTATCACTTAAAGATATATTTTTTCTTAAAAAAAAGCCTCTCCCAGCATGTTAATGTATTAAAATCTTACCATTGTGAACAGCAATATGCTGTACACACAGGGAAGTCTCAGCTTCCTGAAATGAGAATCTTTTTAATTGTCCTTCTGTATGTGAATCTGATAAAATTAATAAGAAATGAGCTTCCAATATACTTCATAAATGCCAGGTCCTTAAGGGAATGTTTTGATGGTGTTAGTTTTTTTAATAACAATTGCATTAAACCCCACTTACTGCTTTCTGTTTTCATACATTACGCTTCATTATTTGCTGATTGACAGTTTGAGTTGTTTCTATTCTCCTCCTGCTTAATTACATGCAGTCTCTTTGTTATTCTGCTATAATTTCATGACCATGCTAATGAAAGTATTGGGACTATGGATTGATTTCCATGGAGTCTTATCTTTTTGTAATTTAGGGTCTGTTAACAATGAGGAAAAAAAAAACCTTCAAGAATTTGCAATTTAAGACTAATTTATATCTAATTAATTAAAAGAGAAGTCCTGGTACTTCCATTATGACAAAACGGAGAAGCTTTGAGCCTCTTTGGTTTTGAGATCGGCAGACGCAGACCAGGCAGCATCCTGTAAAATGTCTCCAATTCCCACCTTGGATAGAGATGCACAACTGGGGGCTACTAAGTATGTTTTTAAAATGTGAGGAAAGTGAAAAGCAAATTTCTAAATATGAAAAAGAAGATGGTAAGTTTCAAAAAGTGAAGAGAGGCATCTGCCTATGGCTGCTTTATACAGTGTGTATGAACCTCCTACTGTCTAAGTGGCATATGGAAAGTCTAGCTGTAGTCCCTAAAATAAAATCCTGGATTTCTCCCTTAGAAGCCATAGCCGTAGTAGTCATTCTAGCAAGAAACTTGCAGAACATTTTGCAAAGGAGTGGTACCTCACAGTGAACCTTCTTAGCCTGTTGGAGGTTTTTGTGGTTGGTTGTGGGTTTTTTCCAGTTTTGGAAGGAGCGATGTCCTCTACTGTTTTCTGCCTCCATATCGTGTATTATCTTGTGCAGATGTAACTCCAGTAATAGAAATGCAAGATCAAAACCAAGCCTTGACCTTGAATTTTTATTAGTGGCTATGTCAGGCATTATATTGAGCTTGACTTCTTTTTAAAATATTTCACATGCATATTCCAGTCCTACTACTTCAAATTAATTCTCTGGTGTAAATATCAAATGAGCGGAGCCTGTGGAACACCGGACCAAAGAGGGAGGTGAGAAGATAAATTAATGATTAGCAATCCATTAAGGACTTGTAAACATCAGTCTGCCTCACAATGTTGGTGGGCTATGAATTGCTAGAGGCTGGGTGAGGGCTTTTGGGCAATGTGACAAATGGGCCTTTGGGGGTTTGTCTCTGGCCTGACTTGGAGACCAGATTTTTGGTTTGACCCACAAGGTTGTTTGGTCGTTTCTGTGTGTTTGGTTTTGGTTTTTTTAAGGGCATAAGAGTGAACATTTAAGATGTGTTGCTTTTCCAGACCATTTAATGGGTAGTAAAACTTGCATTGTGTTCTTGCACCACATCTATGTATTTGTACAAACTGTTTAAAGGATCACAGCCAGTATCTGCTTTTATTTATGTTGTTGCAAATCCAGAACAATTTATTAGTTACTTCTTTGAAAGCCATGAAAGGAGAGGTTGACCCTGGTAGTCTTTGTCCAAAGGAAGCAGAGTTCAAGGGTCCGTGATGAATGTTTTCTGTTGGTTTGGGTTTTTTTCCACACTGTTTCAGATCCAGGGCAATGTGCCAATAGTAAAACTGCACTAATATCAGGGATTGTGTTTGATTCCTGACATTTCCTTTCCAATAATAGCCAAATATCTAAAATCATAAACATGGCCTTGCATTTTTAGATTGCTGTGTGTCAAAGGATTTCAGAGATCTTCATGACTTCAGCAATCATTATGCTCTTCCATGGGTGAGAAGTAAATTTAATGCAATGTTTACAAATAGGGAAATGGAAGTACAATGAGAGAGTAGAAAGTGTCAGTGACAATTCAGGGAGTAGAATGTGATCTATTTAATTCAATTAATGGATCAGAAGGTTGAGGAAGGTGATCCTGCCCCTCTGCTCTGGTGAGACCCCACCTGCAGTGCTGCATCCACTTCTGGGGCCCCCAGTGCAAGAAAGGTGTGGACTCATTAAAGTAGGGTCAGATGAGGGATACAAAAATGCTCTGAGGCCTGGAGCAACTCTGCTGTGGAGAGAGGCTGAGAGAGTTGGGATTGCTCTGCCTGGACAAGAGGGAGACCTTATTGTGGCCTTTTGATATATAACAGGAGCTTTTAAGAAGCATGGAGAGAGACTTTGCCAAGTACAGACAGGACAAGGGGCAATGGCTTCAAACTGAATGAAGCAAGATTTATCCTGAGCATTAGGAAGACATTTTTTACAATGATGGTGGTGGAACAAGTTGCCCAGAGAAGTTGTGGATCCTCATCATTGGAAGTGTTCTATGAACGCTGTAATTTCAGTGGCATGTCATGAGATACAGGTTAGTTTGGTCCTAAATCTCCTCGTGGATTAGCTGCACAGTGGAATGTCTGCCTGCACTGAATTGCTTGTTATTTCTAATTTCCCCCATTGTAAGAGAAAAGAACTGAGCAAGGAAAGTGCATTGAGTGTATCTTTGTATGCAGGTACCTGCACACAGTGAATGGAAATATTTATTACATATACATATATATGTGTGTTATAAAGTGAAGATCAAAATGCCGTAAGTAAAGGAGCACACCATTGCCTACATCTAACTTTACATGTAATTCTATGGGTTTGAGCATTAATTGCTTCATATACGAAAAGCATATAAGGTAATATTAAATATTCATTTGAAACATTGTACTCTGCTTCAGCAGTAACTGAGGTGCAATATATGCATGTATGCAGTGACTTTGCATTAACCAATACTGAATAATGTGCTTTACGGTCTACATGCTCGAATAGCAAGATGCTTTGCATTTATATAGGCCTCTCAATACAAAAAACCTGACATACTTTTGAAACAGGCTTAAGCATTGGTATCCCTACATCCCAGCTGGAAAATTGCAGAACAGAGATTGAACTGTGTTAACAAAAAGCTGGTGATTATTTGGGATAGGATCCATCATCTGATAGTCATTTGACTGCTGGGACATTAGAAAAAAATTCTGATATTCTAGAAGGATGAATGTTGCTAGCCCCTTAGTATATTTTTTAATATTTTTAAGATTTGAGTAATCATTTTATAAAGAAAAGCACTGTAGTTTTTCTGAGTTTCCTCAATGAGATTTTATTCATTTGGTCACTGATGGCTTCAGACATCAACTTTTATAAAAATGTCTTTTTGGGGGAGCAGATACTCATTTTATGACACGGCCATTTCTGGTGGGTATTAGTGGCTGTTGAGACTCATGCTAAATCCTAAGGTTTTGTTTCCCCACTGAACTGTCTCTTTAACTGAAAACTCTTTGCCTGCTCAGGAGGTGTTGGAGAAGTTCTCACTGGGGACATGCTGTGACCTTGGTGTTGTGTGCCATTTGTGCATCATTAAAAGGTTGTAATGAAGCTCTGCCACACACAGATTGTAAAAGGTCAAGCAGAAAGTTGGGAGCCAATGAGGTTGGGAAGAAAAATTGTGCTAGCAGCAGAGGTTGAGGGATTCATTATATTGATGCTATGGGGTTTTCAGCAGAGTAATAACTGAGTTAGCAATAGAATGTAAATCTTCTCAACCACTGAGAGTCTGAGCCGGCTTCTTCTTGATTTGTGGGGATATATTTTTACTAGAGTACAGGAAAAGTCATTATGCTTTCAAGAAAGCCACTGGAACTAGTTAATGCATTATAGGTAAAAAGACAGAAGCTAAACAGACCTGGTTGTGAACTCATCTGTACAAACAGGGTATTGGTGACAGAAAGAGAAGGAGTGTACCAAACAAAAAGGTTTACACAGATAATCGGAGTTGCTGCACCCGGTAATTGTAGGTTTGCAGGTTGTGGTTGGCAGATGTGTCACATCTATGTAGAATGCTGTGATAATAACTATAAATGTTGCCTTTCTGTTTCATAGCATGGACAGGGGCAGTGGCCTTCCAGAGTTGTATTTACATGGGGAGATATTCTTCAGTCCCATAGACTTCATCATTCGCTCTTTCTCAGAAAAACAGCCCTAAGTAGAGGTGCTCATCAGAGCAACATTTAACAGACCATGTAACTTCCTTGCATTATAATTTACTTGAAATTAATCATGTGGAAGAATAAATCTAAACTGTAATTGCCATGCCTTTGGAGTAACTATAATATGTGGAACAATTTTGCTTTCCAGTTCTCTGGATATGCTGAATTATGTTCTGGCATAATTTGTCACAATCTGGCCGTAGACAAAAAGTTATATGAAAGGAGGTTGGTTTGTTGTACTTTTATAGTCTTGCATACAGGACTTTCCTCAATAGCTCTATAAAATTAGATATTTTTTTGATACACATGGAAAAATATAGTAACTTTTAATAGTTTGCCATGTTACCAGTTTGATTTTCTAGGAAGTGGTTTCCTTAGCATGAGAGGCACCAACCTGGCATGACCAATCTAAGGCATTTTGTGTTAATTACTTAAAGATTCTCAGTTGGGGGAATTAAAAAACCAAATATCTCTAATCTATTATCTGTGGAAGTCATCAAGAGTCTTTCTGTGGCTTTCAGTGACCAGAGCCTGCAATATTCCCAACTTGTCCTCCAAAGTCTTTGCATTTCATCTGAATATTTATTAATTCATATGTATTATTTAGGGAATAGTTCCCAAAAGAGGAAACGTGTGCAAAAGCTGATATCATACTTGCTGTTATCCACATGCAGGCTCATAATTTTCTGCCCTGGGATGGCAGAGGAAGGATCAAGCCCATTACTCCTGAATGGCCCTAAAAACATAAACATCAACGTTCATCAATTTTTGTTCCCAGCAGGTGATCCTGTAACTAATCTAACGTGTCAATTACAGCCAGCTTTGAGAAAAGATACTCAAAGTATCTGGAAGAAAAAAACATAGTGACTAAACCAGGTTATTTGGCATTCAGTCAGCTTCCATCAGATCACTGTAAATTACCTGTCACATTATTCCATTGCTGAACATGCTTTGTTTCAACATCCTCAGTTAAACAATTACATATCTTGTACCTTTCTTCTGTCACACTTTCACACTTGCTATGCAGTTCTGTTTTGTTCTAGAAAATACCATCTCTCTACAAACTGTGATTAAAGAGCTCAGAGGGGTTTTCAAAGGAAGCTTTAATCAATATTGGAGACTTATTCTTTTGTGCATTGATTATTATGCTAAGGTGTTTAATTAATCAACAGATGTTATTCTAATAGAGAAAACATTACTGAAGAAGCGATAATGGGAAATTACAAAATGCTTTTTTGACACCACCTGGAAGATTTCTTTTAACACTTGCCCACCAAACCTATGAACTTGAGACAGTCCTAATCCAAAACGGTCCTTTTTGGAGGTTTTTTTTTTTTTTTGGACAGTTTTTATGTATTTGGTCTCAAACTCTGTCATAAATAGAGATGTCTATAACTGAGAATTTCAACCCCCAGATTTATCCAGTGTTTCTCTCAAAAATAGAAAAAAACTCATATCTTGGTATGGCCCCTCTTCCTTAACTATATTATGAAATCAAATCCCTGAAGTCTGTTGCAGTGCTATTGAGATATATATGCATGTGGATGCTGTTTCAAAGACACCCAGTTTGTAGGTATTTCAAGTGCAGTCTCAAGAGTCAGGCTCCCTGAGGTTGTCTAATTCATTCACTTGTACCAAACAGGATCAGCCATACTGCTGTCATTCCTGATGGGTGTCAACATCCATCCTTGGGCACTTCTAGAGAGGAGATGACTGTATATAACTATCCTTATCTTTAGATTCTTTTTTCCTATGTATTAGCCATAATATCTCTTGCTTCACTTATTCTTGATACTGCTCTCCATGGAGGAGAGATTAGATGAAGGAGTCATTCACATATTATCAAATCTCTTTTTATATCCTCTTCCTTAACATTAAAGCTTAAACATTTCACATTGTTTCTTGTCACTGCTGCTGTTCCCTGAACAATTCTCTCTCCTTTTATTTCTAGTTTAGTTTTAGTTCCTGTCTGGGAAGGTGGTGCCCAAAAGCAGAGGCAGCTCTCTAGACAAAACCTTTCCAATGTTTATTAGAGCACAAAGGATCATTCTGCTTGTCCTCGAGGTGCTACTTCTGTTTGTGCATCTTGCTTTCTGAAAAGGCTTCTGCAGAACATGTGAGTGCTGGATAAAGACCAAGCTGCAGATCCATTCAGGGCCGGGAGGGCACTGATGCCACTGTGTCACCTCGTGCCCGCTGTTCCCCTGTCATTGCCATTGCAAATCTGTTTGGTTCTAAAGCTGCAGTCTCAAACTCTGTCTCGCAGTTAAAATGCATTGATTTTTTTGCATTTTAACACCCAAATCTGGTGCAAAGAGTCTTAATTATCTACAAATGCTTTCTTCGAAACTCCCAATATGGCATTTTAGCATCCAGTTGGGCTGCCAAGGGTTAAGAATCTGGACTATGCCAACAAAACCAGCATATCCAGGTAGAGGCTTCGTTAGTTCTACCCCGCTTGCTCTGACTTCACTGTTTAGGATCTGGAAGGCATGAAAGGAGTACAAGGCTGTGAAGAAGTAAAAATGAAGGAGCTATGAATTGTCTGTCGCTCTGTGCGTTCATATAAGGCAAAGTTCTGTTGAGTAAGTAGCACCTTCTTGTCTCGTTTTCTTTCTAAACCAGAATTATACGTGGTTAAGGCAGGTTGTTGTGAAAAGTTACTTGCATTGAGGAATGTACATGGCACTGTGATAATATTTTCTATTTATATTCACTTCTCAAGATGTACATTGCATCAGGTAGTAAGGCTTTCAGTTCTATGTATCAATTCTCTTTTGCTAGTGTGTTGTAAATGTTTTGCTAATTACAATCAGTTAAGATACATGAGATGTTATGTCATTATTCCCATTATAGCATCATTCTTTCAGTGAGTTATCTCTGCTATTGACAGTGCAATTATTTCACTGCTGGAGAGTGCAAACATGTATGAAAAACAAGATAAGTTATCAAAAATAGCACCTTCAGAATAAAAATGAATAATGAATACATGTGCCTTGAATTGTGTAGAATACATATAATCTGTTTTCTTTCCTACAATCACTGACAAATAAAAACTGCTTTTTGATTCCTTTTTCTTTCTTTTTAAAAATGTGACTCATACTCAAAGAAAACTGCTTGGCATGTATATTCAGGGAAACCTGAAGTATTAACCTGTTTTTAAGACAGAAACATTTGCTTGAGTTCAATAATCTGTAGATGTTGAGTTTGAAACTGCAGATGGTTTATTTTCCTAGGTTTTTCTATTAGATTGAGATTTGCAATACCTCTGGTTTAGAAAATGTAGTCTTTGTTCCCTATGAGAACAGATACAATCAGTATTTTGTAGGATGCAGAAACATGGTTCTCACAGTAACTTTATACTTTTAAATTTAGGTAAATATTTTGGGAGAGACAGTTTGAATCTCTGGAAGGTGTTACTGACCTGACTGGCCAAAATATGGACTGTTTTCTCAGGCCATTTTTGGCATAGCAGTGCTATGGCTAGGATTAAATTTAGCATAGTGGCCCAAAAGGAATACTATTCAGATGAATTACATTGTAGAGTTTTTATCTATTCTGAGTTCTCCATTTTGAATCACACACGGTATTTTGTAATCCTGTTTTTGCTTTTCAAAAATGCATCATTATTTTCAGCAACAAAATGTGCTAGGGATGGTGAATCTTGGAAAATGCCTGAGCTTCAGTTGAGGCCAATTTTTGCAACGATATGTTAATGAAGCTTGAAAAAAAGTCTCAATTTTCGTGTTGAACCATATAATAGAGTTAGCACTTCAGTGCCCAAATTATGTAAGTGACAGAGAAAGGGAGATATCAAGAGCCCTACTCCCAAAGCCGTGGAATTAAACAGGCTTCAGATCATATTGAGAATCTGTGCTTGTGCTCCTTCTATTATTAGACAGAAAATTCCTTCCTGTAGGGCATTGTTAATGAGCCAATAACTTTTGGAGTTACTCATTATCTTTCCCATCACACTGGTGCTCCTCAGGTTACCCACCTTCCGCGCCCGGCCCCTCCGCACCGCTGTTCCGACCGCGTTTCTGCTGAGAGAGTCAAAAGGGAATGGTGTTACATTTAATGTAATTTGACAGATTTAACTTTACTATCTCGGGCTGTGGCCTTCAGGAGATCACTGAGCTTTAAGAACATCCAATTCTTCTGGGCAGTGCTGACTGTCTGTGCCTGTGCAAGTGTCCTGGAGCTTTGTCTCGTGGCGTTGAAGGATAAAGCTCTTAGCTGCGAGTACTCACGCTAGCCAAGTGCCTCACCTAACCCCTGTTTAGTGGGGGGCTATTGCAGATGGATGTTTTTATTTATGGCAGCTTGTCATCATTCCTATTGAAATTTAATGGTGTATTTCTGTGAGATGGGGTAATCAGGCCACTTATTACCTTGCCCAGCAGGAAAATAAAAAAATGCCTTTTGGGCCCCATTGGCAATATTTCTTGAGTACCTGCTATTTAATCACCTTCCCGATATGTCTGGGATGTCAGTTATCTGCACTGCATATTTTATCGAAGTGTATAGAATGAGGTGTGATAATGATTTCTACATTCATAGTAATGAAGTAGTAGCTTCCCCATGGTATCTGAAATTACTGTGGCTCCACAGCATCAGGGATACTTATGACATCAAAACCCAAGTTGCTTTATTTTATACCTTTGCTGCTGGCCCTGAATTACTACATGGTTACTCAACCAATTAAAGATGGTTTATTACTTTTAATTACCTGTCTAGTTTACTTTGTTTTCTAATTTATCAAACAAAGCTAGAATATTTTTTACATGGTTACTTTGCTGCTAACAGACAAGGCACCTACGCGCCACATTATGTGCATGCAGTTAACGCTGTCTCTGAGAAGAGCACTATGAGAGGTGAGAAGGACATTTTTAAAGTATCATTTCAAGGATCCTAGACCCAAATTGTGACTTTTCTTAGAGTTTCAAGTGCAACCCAGTCTGTAAATAGCAGTATTTGCAAAACCCCACAGTGACATCTGAGAAATTGCATTCTTTTCCTTGGAGCTATTATAGGGGAATCATTTGGCTCTTATTTTCTTGCTGAATTTAGAGCAAAAATAGTTAAGTAAGAGGGTGCTTTTCTCAGAGTTGTGTACTTACTTCTGACAGTCTTGCTGATTGGAGAAGGCACGTGAACACCAAGAAAAGACCAAGTAGAATTTGCAGGGCTCCATGGATGTGTGCTAAGTTATTTCTCACAGCTTCTCCACCTCCTTCTTCTTTTCATCTTCAGCTCATGAACAGTGTATATCCACAAGTTGTCTGGGACTTCTCTTCTGGAGCTCTGAACGAAATGTCCATTCTGTATTTCCTTTATGCTAATGAAAACGTGTTCATTTCCTAGGCAAACCTCAGGATGAGTTCTTCATTCTTAGCCTGGACCACTTGACAGTTGTCAAGACAGCTGATTCCTTCCTTTTATTCCTCTTCCTCTTCTTCTTTTAGGCTCATTTTCAGGGAGCCGGTCTTTGAAGCCATCCTGCTTTCTGTGAGGGTTTTTCACAGCTATATGTCCTGTTTGCTTTCTCTTTTCCCACCATGAGTCATCTTTGGTTGGTTTTATTTGCAACAAGCTTAAAAAAACTGTTCTGTGCTGCTGAATCAAAACCTTATCCATCATCCTGTCATCTGTCCCAACTAACACCCCAGCAATGCCAGAGATCTTACGTGACTGTTCAGTTTTGAGCTAAATTCATCATATCTAAAAGAGAATTCCCTCACGCATTTCTGTTCTTTTCTGGTGAAGATAAATAGCTCTGTATTCTGCCTCTAAAAGCTCATTTAAAATTACTTATAAGACTTGTAAATATATAATCCTACAGGTGTGAGATCAGCACTTAACTCTATGGAAAGTTTTCTAGAATAATTTTTTGGTTTGTCTCTCTTGTTCTCCTTGATTTTACTCCCTTCTTGATTATAACCAAGATTTCAAATTCTTTGGGGGAAATCTGGCTGCACAGCATTAGCTATTGAGATAATCTGTCTGGGACTTCTGAACAATGTAGAGAAAGTAAGTCAGAATATACAAATGACTGACAACATGAAACTATAGAAAATGATTAATCGTTGGAGGGATATTGAAACTAATGCCTTATTGCATAGGATTTCAGTGACAAACTGAAGCTGCAAGTCAAGTGAAATATGTTCCTTTAATTTTCAGTTGTCCACAGATTGTATGTGTGTGTGTGCTTGCTGTAAGACAGAGAGACACAACACAATTCCTCCTTCTTGCATGGAAAAACCTTCAGCTGAATCCTGCGGGGTGGTGTAAACCTTGCTCCCAGACCTGGTAATACTCTTCAGTGTGGGCTGAACTTGAACTAACAGGGATTGCATCCTTGGAGAGCTTGGTTTTGGCATGTTCTTTTCTAGTTTTCAGTAAGATCACTGAGACATTGTGGCCTCGGTGGTTTCAGAGAAAATATTTCACAGAATCGCTTGTGGAGCGTTCAAGGCAAAGAGCCAGGGAGTCTACAGACATAAGTTCCCATCCTGACAGATGATGCATTTTTAGACTGGGTTTACATTGTTTGGGTGCACCCTTAATACACAGCACTCAGGAGCCTGCAGCAATCACACACAGAGTCATGGTTATGGCCAAACTTCAATATTTCACAGAACCTGCTGAAAAAATAGGAGGGGGGGGAAAGTAATTTGCAATGCTTGAGGCACTCAGGTATAAATTGTGTTCTCTTCTGTGACTGACAGAGCTCAAGAACATAAAACTTTTTTTGAAGTCTTAGAAACACAAGATTATATGCCTGTTCACATACATACAGCTGTTCTTTTAGTGCTGTGCAGCAAAATGTCACGAAGAATGTACCAACATGTTGGTGCAATGACCTGTAACAGTCAGAAGGCCTAGAACTAGCAACCAGCAGCCTTCAGAAAACTCTAAGCTGTCAATTGCAACTTTTAGGCAGCAAATTTCCCAGTAAATAAACTATTAATCAATTTAGACAGCAGGAAATGTGAGTGATCGTAGTAAAGACTGGCATCTCAATCAAAATACAGATTTTATTTACTTGCATTCATAGGTGATGTGAGCTGACTTGAGCTGAGGTAGAGCCTCTTATTTGAAACATTTTGAGTACAGAGTTTATAGAAGCCAAAGAAACTTCTGTTTGATGTCTCTTCATGGATTTGCATATATTGAAGTGAATGGTGAAAAAACCCCAGCCTATTTATTTGCTTATTAGTAGTTTAGAGAACTGCATACTGCTTAAGGCTTTTGGGTGTATTGGTCTTTCCAGAATAGAAATACTCTGGTTTTTTTTTTTCTTTTAAGATCACAACATAAAGGGCTTAATAAAGACATCTTGGTTACACTTCTAGTGCTTTACCTGAAAAACAAACCTTCAGGATTATTAGCCTGGTATCATTAGGAACAAAACATTCCCTTTAAAAAGCAAATTGAAAGGTACTTTGTGGGAACAAACAGGATTCTGCTGTGTTTGCTGGGTAATAGACACTATTTCTTTTATTGTGCTTTATGAGCAGCAAGACACAAAACTTGCAACATTTTGAAAGTATTGTTAAGCAAATGAGACGAGGAGCAGGGCAGAGAGGTTTAGGAGGATTTGTCTGCTGTGCTGTAGGGACATGTGGCTGGAGGCAATAGCTTGTCTGTGGTTTATCAAGCTGTGGGGGCAGGCAGCCTGCAGAAATGCCTCCTCCCAGTTTGTTCCCTCTCTGCAGTGTGTCCAGACCCCAAGGTGCAGAGCTCTGCAACAGGTTCCAGCTGCAGGCACAGGAGTGCAGAGCCTGGGAAAATGCTAAACATCCAAACCATGCCCTTCAGATGAAATCCCAATCATGCTGGATTAATGGGATTTATGTTTTAAATTAAGATTTATGCTATAATAAGTCGGTGTCCTAATTTCTGAAAAGGGTAAAATTATGATAAATCTTATTTTCTAACCAAACCATGGATTTGGGCAGCTGAAGGTATCGAATTTCCTTTTCATTAAATAACTAGCCCAGTATCCAGGTGTATGGTAAATGTAGAAGGACCTTATCCTGCAGGTGTTTCTGCTAATTTCATGCCCTAATCGAGCCATGAAGTCTATACAGATCCTCTACTGTGTGCAATGTAATTGAGTAGGAAGTGGAGAAAAGCAGTCCAGCTCCTCCTACCCCTTATTGCTCAGCTCATGTATTTTATATGGTAGCACGTGAGTTCTCAAAACTTTTGGAGAAGATCTGCCTGCTGGGCACTGAAGTCAACTGGGACATTAATATTTTGATGTAATTACTAATCCCTTCTGCTACCTCCAGGAAGGATTTGTCTCGTGGCTGTGCCAAAGCAACTTATTTCAAATTTGTGACACACACTAAGCACGTATGTTTTCTCTTTTATTTATGATTCATACGTTCTTCGGTCTCCCAGCTTACTGCTGTCCTAAGGTCTCTTTCAAACTGCACAGTTCTAAATGATAGGAATGAAATAATCTGTTGCTTTAGAACTCATCATTTGAATGATAATATAATGAATGAATAAAGCAGATGATAAAATATAGCTTTAAATGGGTCTGACTACATATTGTTCTTTCTCTCTATAAAGTGCATGTAGAGGTGTCCCATTCCTGATTTACAGCCTCCAGTGAATCTTTGCTACTTTGGTCCTGTGTTCATGATCCTAACAAGTGCCTATGGTAAATAACCTTGCATGTGACTCCTGTGTAGATCTTTTATGATTTTTATTGTTCCAATTCCAGCAATTTAGCTTTATTTCCAATGAGTCCAAAAGAACGTTCACCTCTGCTTTCTCTCTTCACCATCTTGAAACTTCAAATTGTTGGGAGCAGCCTTGCATTTGTGAGTGAATTCTTTTCATGGATATTCTCATCATAAGAGCACTTGGTATTACTATAGAGATATTATCCCCATTGAGGCACATCTCCTTGAAATATTTTCTCATTTTCTAAATACTGAAGACAAGGTAAACTACACTGCCTGAAAGAAAACACTATAGCATTTCAAGGTTATTGTTCTAGTTATCATTAGGGAGTTGCTTGTGAGTTGGTATTTGGATTTCTTTAATGAAAATCAATGAGTGATTTTAAAGCATTTTCAAAACTTATTAGTTGTAGTGTAACCTGGTTGAAAACTGGGATGATGCTGGTGTGAGTAGGCTAAATATAATTCAAATTGCAAATTTATTTGCTTTAATTCAACAATGCCAATCTATTCCTGTCACTTTATGCTCATGGGCAGGAAGAATATGGGGCAAACCAGTGCTGTTCACCCCCTTCTCAAATCTAAAAGAGGTTGCTCAGGGGTCACTTTTTTATCCTTCTGCAGCAAAATCTTCCAACAGCTACAACTCTTCCTCACTCAGAAGTGCAGTGGCAGCCATGCAGTGAGAAAAGGGGAAATAAATGTATATTTTTATTTGATGGCACATGTTAACCCCTTAACTCCCCCATATGTAAATTTTTAGGTGTTACCCAGTTACTCTTGTTATGATGTAGAAATGCCAATGCATCAGGAGTATGGCCCTGTAAGTGGTTTCTGTTGTGCTTTTCTGCTTTTCTCTTTATTGTTGTAATTGAGTTTTTTTTGTACTCAGATAGCCTCACACATTTCACAGGAGTGCCTTTTAAATTAAGTAGATGAGGATCAGTGGTTTCCTACTTTGGGGCCAATTTTGCTGGTTCATCTGCTAAACTGTGCTTTTCTAACTTCACAAAATCACTTTAATTCCAGTTAAACTATTTCATGTTATTAGTGACCTCAAAATGTGCTACCCTGGTTATACAGGATAAGGTTAAGACTTTTCTCTCTGTGCTAGCTCATTGAATTAGGGGGCAGATTCTGAGCCACTGTAAAGAGGCATAATAAAAATTGATCTTAGGGGAGCTACGCTACTTTGCATCAAGTGAGGACATAGCCCTTCCTAAATCTTAATTCAGAGTTTTTTCATTAGCTGTATTATTGTAAGATAGCTATTACATGCATCTAGCTACTAGTGCAATGGAAAGCCCACAGTGTGCTACAAATCAGAAGCGAGCAGAGGCTTTAATTTAGTCAGAGACAAGCTTTGAAGGCAGTCAAAGAGCCACTGATGGAGTTCAAATGCTCTTTGTCCTGCAAAAATAAAGAGCCCATTTGTTCTGCCTTTTTACATTAGCATCTTTTACCTTGCTGGAGGAAAAGGAGGAAGAACTGTAATCCTAGCTCTTGGGTTTTTTTTTTTTTAGAGAAAGGGAATATTGAACTCCTAGGTCTTACTAAAGCCTTAGCTATATATGAAAAAATATGCAGTTTGCATTTAATAAATATCACAGGATGAATAGTTTATGCCTCACTATTGGGTGGTAACTATTTCTCCTTTCTTATTTTCATTTTATTTCTGCCACCATGACACAGCCATGACAATATAGTGCCAGGACAGAGGTTGCCAGCCAAAGACTGGGTTTGGAGATCTGCTGGGCACAAGCCCTCAGGCACAGGACCCTCCACACTGTGGGTTTACTTGACTGTCAAAAAAATCTGTGATAGCAGTTGTTGCTACCTTTGCAGAACAGTAATTATGATCAGAGTACTTGATCCTATGACAAACACAGTGGACTAAGTTGCTTCTCAAACAATAGAAAAACATTTAAAGTTTTTAACTGCTATTGGTGCTTGTTTTGTTCCTTTTGGCTCAATTAATTCATGTGTTATTGTAAGGATCTTTGCGTTAAAATGAACACGTTCTTTCCTATTCTGCATCCTACTTCTGCACCTAATAAAACCTAATATCAGCTAAGCACCTTCCCCACCACCCTCAGCAAATGTTCCAGTAATTTGGAAAGTGATCTGGAGTTCTTAATTCCTTTCTTTCGCTTTGTATACAGGAAATAGTTTGTGTGGCACACTTGCTCTCCACAGCACTGTCTGATAGCAGTTTCTCACCCTATTCTCTTTGCAAATTACTTTTATTCTCAGCAGGATTCACAGATGGTGAAGTCTCACTGCTTCTCCTAGTGAATAGATGCAGTTTAATCTGTACAGCATCCAGCAGAAGACAATGCCTTTATCATCAGCTCTACCTTTAGCCCATGGACTGGCATTTATAGGTAGCCCTGTAGTGTTCAGTGCTTTTGAAGAGCCCTCTTTGAGTTGATTAACCTGTTGCAAAGCTCAAGTGGCAAATTAGGCTCAATTATTATCTGTTCACTTGTCTTAGCCACCTATTTCTTAAGGGAGTTGTCTTTTCAGTTTAAAAGATATATTCTTGCGTATATAGATACACTCATTTGTACAAAAAAAATAGAACATATATAGGAGTATTGTTTCAATAAAAGATACTTTCAGAGTAGATTTAATCAATAGATACCATATTTACTAGCACTGAGACTGAAAATTGAAAGGTAAAAGGAATTATCAGTTAAGAGAAATTTTAAAATATAAGAGTTTCTGTGGCCAAAGTTAAGACAGCAAAATGTCATTCCATCTATACATAGTGTTAAAGGCTGTTAGTAGTATTTAATGTTACAAGTTCTTCCTAGAATCTTAATTTTTCTCAGCATCTCATGATGCAGTAAAACAGAATATTGTCATCATATACTCAGTCCGGAAGGAATCAAGTATATGGTAGTGCTTTGATTACTTGAATTGTCAAACTACCCAAAATTTATTCAGTTCTACAGTTCTTTGGCATAAAAATTTCATGCTGATTTCAACAGCAATTCCCTGTATTAAACAAAGTGCTCTTATTCTGTAACTGCAGCAAAGCTTCTTTTTCATATGTGAGTCCATTTTGAAAAAAGTATAAATTATTCTCGAAGGCTGCTCTACACATTAATTTAAGGTGTGATTTTGCAATTCATATGGAAGAAAAGTGCTCTGATTTTCATAGACCTTAGATTTAGTAAAGGTTATCTTTTATTTTCAAGATGAAAACAATATGCCAAACTCCTATGAGTACTTCTTGAGAATTCCTGCTTGAAGGAGAACTGATTTCCGGAATTTATAATCTCTCCTGTTTGCAAAATGTGCAAAACCAAATATAGTAAACTGTGGCATTATTTGAGCTATGCATAGTGTGTATCTTAAATAAAATAGGTTAAAAACTGGAATATAATAAATAGGCTGCAATAACTCATTGCATACCTTTAGTGCCACCTATATGCAAGGAATGGTGCAAGGAAGTCGCAGCCCATTCCTGGAAAGTGTCTTGATTGAATGTCAGTAACATTCACCCCCAAAAGTAATAGCAAATAAATTTATTAAATGGGAAGGTGCCAGCATAGTAATAAGTTACTGTCTTCTAGTGTAATGACATAAAGTTATTTTCCCTGGTGAAGAGCACTTCCAATTAGCCAGTTTTACACCAAGACACAACAGCAGCTTTTTATCATATTGCTTTGAATCTGAGTCCTTGTATTAAGCTTTTGAAACTACCTTCAACTTTTTAAGAGAAAATTTTAAAATCAAGCCTAAAAAAAAAATCACAACATTTGTTGTATAAGCTCTTGTTGGCTTATCAAACAACTTATCAAACAATTGTAAATCACAGGGCGTTTGCGTTGGCTTTAGTTGCATCTGATTTTCATTTCATTTTGTGCACATCCCTTGCAAGATTTAAATCTCTGTACTTTGCTATTGGAGTTGCTGTTTTTTTTAATTTCCAATATGACCTAATAACTGAAAGATGACGAAAGAAATCTTGCTTGGTGCTGCTATTAACTTGCTACACACAAACCATTATGCTTTTACAGGGACTGGGTTTCATGAGCAGGTACCAGGTTGTGTGGAGTGATTTTATTTTATATTCAAGTAGCAAGAACAAGTTGATAACCCTGCCTATGCCACCTGCATGTAAATCCAAAAAACTGCAAGCCCTGACATAAATTTTTTCGCTGTCCTACTAAAAGCTAGAAAATATTATACCATTTCTCCAGAGACAGCAGGAGCTGGAAGCACACAGTCATGCCAAAGACAAGTAATTCAGACTATTGATAAAACAATTAAACTTGTGTTTTCATATTTCAGGGTCTTTACCACTCTATACTACCATTAATGGGTTTGAATTCAACCATCACATGTAGCAGAAAATCCTGTATTTTAGTAATGTAGTTTGCAATTTGGTCCTTGTTCAGGGCCATAAGAGTTGTGTTGGATCTTTCATGCAAATCACTTGACAAAGTAATTTTTGGAACAGATGCAGAAGCAAGGATGTGAGTAGGTCAGGGGCGTGTCAGAAGAGCAGCAGTGCTTGAAATGGTTGTGAGATCCTTTGTCTCTGGTCCCTCACTGGTTATTGGACAAAGATATCCACTGTAAGATTACGCTCTTAGGGCTACAAAACAGGGAGAGGATTTATGTTTGTAACAAGTCTGAATATAAATGATGACTGTTGAAGCGTTACTGGTGGATCCTAGACCATTGCATTCTTCCCCTTTAGAGAAAACCTGAGTGCAAATACAATGCAGATATTATACCTTATAAAAACACCCCCTTCCTCAATCCTACAGGCTTACCTGGCATTTCAGCTTCACAGTGGAGCAGTCCAAACCGTGTTAGAGCTGCTTGTGGTGTAAATACTTCCTCTGTGCACTCAGAGATTTAGAAATAACCTAACCAAACAACCCTGTAGATAGAAAAATGCCAATGACGTCGCTAGGGTCAGAATTTCAGCTCTGGAGTTAAGACACCAAAGTGACTGTTCTGTCTACAGAGCTCAAAGGGGAATGTTCCTCAAGCCTTCCTCGAGATCATGCATTCAGCTCTGCTCAGAATATCACCTTCAGTGTCTAATAATCAAGTTTCTTTTGAGAATAATGAGAGAAAGAAGCATCTTACAATGTTGATTGCCAACCTGCAGAAAAACTCCTTATTTAAAATTGAAAATATTATAATTCATTTTCAAGCTTTTCAAGGAAGACTTTAAACACATCAGTGATCATTAAGTGTTGTTTAAGTTGTCCTGTAATTTGAGGTTTCTTGTTATGACAGATCTGAAATAGATCTCGAGTAGGCCATAGAAAAAGCATACCATCTCCTTAAAAAAAAGCAATAGCTTTCAAGGCCCAGGATGGCCTCTGTGCTGAGATTAATAAAGCTTGACAATACATTCTGAATGCAAGCAATGGCTTCTATTACAAGAGGAAAAATGAAAAAGCTGCTATTACTGACACAGTCAATAGATTGCACCTCAGTGTATACTGTACTTTCTACATTTTTAATATAAATGTGTTCAGTTTCAGAGGCGGGAGCATTATCAGCATTCATTTTACTTGAGGCAATAATGTGAGAAGTTGTGTCTTGTGTAATAAATAAATAACCTGTCTTTAAAACCATTTACTCAGATTGCTTTTCCCAAATGCTTATTTAGAGGTGCTCTGGAAGGTGTCATATACCAAGACAGCCGTGTCATAAAGGTTTTATAAAATGCATTTTCTTTATTTCACACATAATATAATTGATCTTGGGACAGTTTTTGCTGATTTTAGAAGTAGTGTAATGGTAGTATGATGGTGGGATGGTGTGGTGAGTTGTAAAATGTGGCTTGAGGCTCCCCCATTTCTCAGGGGTTCTTGGTGGTTGTGAAGAGGCCAGAAAATTTTCCATCATTTAGAGAATTGCCTCTTTTGAAATTTGAGACTGATCTTTTTCTTCCATCATGTTTTTTTGGACTTGAAAGAATAGAAGAAATTCTCTTCTCTCTATAAATACACATATTCAGAGCCTCATAATCTTTATAGCACCCACTCATACTAAGAAACTATTTTCTCCTTGTAAATGGATCATATTAAATGGCACTTAAGTATAAAATAAGAGTGAGTTAATTCATGTTTTGTGCTGTCACTCCTCTGTGTCTGTCTTGGCACACACATTCATGTGAACAAATCCTATCCAGTCTCTTCAGAGGGATAGGAAATGAAGTATATATTACATAGGCAGCTCAGAAGAGCATGAAAATGAGGAATAATCAGCAAAATTTGAGTTACTTGTAATATCTAATATTGAAGGAGGTGTTTTGGACTCATTTGATGTCTGACCACAACTGATTTTTCTTTTTTTTTTTTTTTTTTTTTTAGCATAATCTGAACAATGGGTCGGATATATCTCTAATGCCTATTTTACAGCAGCACAAATGTTTTGATTTCATTGGAGTGGCCCTTGATTTACACTGTTGTAAAGAAAGGAGAATCAAGCTGTAAACATAGAAGGGAGGGAAAGCATAACTGTCCTGGATGTCCAGAGACTCTAAGTACTAAATAGAGGAAGATTTATCTGGAGTGGCTCAGGGGTTGTAGGCAGAGTAATAGGCTATAACAGAGCACAGGAAATTTAGGGAAGAACAGGGTTTACTGTTCTGTGGCTCAGCCATCTGTGTCTCAAGGTGAAAGTTCCACTGGTTAACAGAGACACATTTGTGGCTGTAGTTAAAAGAAACAGGTGGAGGTGAAGATGTACCATTTATGCATTCCTAGTTCTGTGCTCTTCTAGCGCTAGACCCGGTTCGTAGCTCAGAAAAATCTTCTTCTCCTGAGACTTTAAACTTCAAATGGTGGGTTTTGAAGTTAAACCTAAAAGTTTATTCTTTATTTAGCAAAGAAAATCTCTTTTCACTGGTACAGGTGCCCTGTATAAAATCTTCTACAATAGTTTCTTTAGATCATACAAGGAAACCTAATTTAGAATTATTACAGAAGGCAAAACTTCCCATTTTCTCTCTTAGAACTCAGCACTGATCTGATTACTTTTGACTGTGATTCCAGGTTATCTACCTAATTTGTCTACAACGTTATTACCAACATGTGTTTTCCCATGAGGAACATATTAATTTGGTTGTTGCCCTGGGGAAATCTAAACAAAAACATCAAAAAAAATTAACTACAAGAATGCTTTTTCACAAAAAGGAATGCCATATACACAATAAATGACAGGCTTGTGTTTAGAAGAGTGGTGAAATCAAAGGATTTTCAGTCTGCACTTTCCAATATAAATTGCTCATTTCAAAACATAATGTTCTGCATAATTAGATCACATAGTTTGAGCATCTGGCCTTTCAGTCTGTGAAGTGATGTGGTAAAATCTGTGGGTAGTAGGAACAATGAACAAAAGTGATGCCCACCTACAGAGCGTTGGATGGCCAGAATCACTCTGCATTTCCCATTTCCTGCTGGACAGAGGTTCTGTTTTCCTGCTGCCCCTTCCCACCTCTCCTCTCTGTGGCACTTCCATGGGCACGGAAATCACCAGAACTGGGGCAGTGGCGACTTCTCCCCCCGCCATGGCAGGATGGCAGAGAGAACAGTCAGCCTTGAGCTGCAATTATCCATTGCCCACTCGTTCCAGCAGAAGCTCAGTCATCTACCTAATGACAGGCTTCCTTCAGCTGGAGGTAACGTGACGGAGGAAATGGGGCTCTGTGAATCACACCAGGGGTGAGCACAAAAAGATTATTTTAATTTCTAATTTAGCAAGTACGTCAGACCATCAAGCCTGAGACCGCTTCCAGCTACTTCCAGTACGAAAGGACGATATAAGAAAATTCCTTAGGAAATCTTCGTGTGCTGCCCTCCCCGCTGTCCCTTTTTTTCCTTCCATTTCCTCTGGAGTTAATGAGTAAGCAGCCAGAAGCTTAATTGTGATAGATTGGGTGCAGTACACAGCTAAATATTGTAAAAGAACATTGAGACGTTGATTGTTAGCACATTTTTCGAACACTTTGTAAAGGTACAGAAGGTGTTGGAAAATGGTGATTTACATGGATAAAAATTTACTCTTCAGTTTCTTCAGCAGACATATCATGACAACCATGTCACTGTTGTTTTAAAATAAGACTGTATCAATCCAACTTTGGTTGATTATGTTGAAAGAATAATTTGGAAAAGTGAATTTTTTAAAGAAGGGTATAGCATTATTTCTGCTTATTGTTTTCATTTAATTCCTTTGGTTTGTAGGTGCAGTTTTGTCACTAATGACTGAACTTCAATAAAACTCAGGTGTGACTTTCAAGTATTATTACAAATCCCTTAGTCTCTTGGAAGCAAAGTGTAAATGAAGAGTCTGGGTAGCTTCTGCTATACCAGAGAACCAGATAATCAAAGATATCGAGCTTTTTGAAGTATAGATCTATTTCTTCATATTTTAAAGAAATAAGCTCTTTTGAAAATGTGATTTTTAGCAAAAAGTGAGGTGATGCTTTAATACTCTACTGGATTTTGCCAACATGCAGGCTCAGAGAAAATTGTTGCTTATCTAATTCTACATACCCTGAAAGCAAGTTTGAAAAATAGGAGTCATTGAGTAATATCTTTACTGATGCCATAAATCAGAGACTTATTTGCATACAAATGAAAATTCAAACCAAAGTGCAGTGAGAAGTAACAGTGCCCTAACAGTTAGAGATCAACATTAAAATATGAACCCAAGTTTCTACCCTGAAGTAAAGCAGAAATCAGACAGGATCTTCTATTGGGAAATATTTCCTATGTACTTGTTGTTGGGGTTTTGGTTTGTTTGTTGTTTTAACTCTGAACACATTCACAGAAGGATGAAATTATTCACTGGTCTTTGATATAATGCTTGTAAACAATTCATTAAAATCTTATCATTGATAGTATCAAAAATACATGAAATATTCAGTAGATAAATCGCATCAAGAAGTCGTGGTTGTAACCTGTAGCAATGCTAATCAGAAATGTGTTCTGAGGTGTGGGAAACAGCACTTTGCAGAAGATGGAAGCGAACCCTGTCCTTTCTATTAGCCAGTTTTTTCAGTGTTGTTCAAAAGAGACAGCGGTGAGTTCTGAAACAATAAAATCAAAGTTAATCAAAGAATGATATTGGCCTTCTTAGGAGAAAACACAGTGAAATGGACCAAGGTGAATAAAAATACTCCAAGACTTTAAAACTTTTACAAATTCTGACACAAATTTGTAGGGTCAATAGAGGAGCACAAATACACAAGTGGCCATTTTAGAATCAGAATACTAAACGAAATTTAAGCTACAGTGGTCAAGGCAACACCACGTAATTAAAGGTCTAAAGACCAAGTTCCACCTATAGGGAATAGATGAAACAGCTTCCACATGAAACAGATTGGGAGGCTACAAATGAGAGATGTAATTTTTATTAAAAGAAACACAGCAATTTTCCCTATGGTAAGAACAGGAGATGAAAAAGGACCATGTGCAAAGTTTTTAGAAATAGAATGTATTATTTAGAGCAGTCCCTCCCTTTAATTTTTCAGTCTCTGAATGAGATTGGAGCTTTAATTACACATTTGCTTCTTTCAGGGAAGACTTCTCTCTGGGCTCTTTTTTGTTTTAACCTTAGCTCATTTTGGTAGTCTTTAAGCACCCCTGTAGCCCAGTTGACTTTGTGCCTCCTTAAGTACATGCTATTGAATCTTCATAAAGATGATTGAATCTGGATGAAAGCTGACTATAAGTGTATATTAAAACCTGTATAAATAGATAAAAAGACTATTTTGACATAAAGGCTATTTTTACATAAATCAAAGAACAGTGGATTTTTAAATTATTTGTATGATTTGCATATTGAGTAGATTTGTTGGCAAGCTATATCATTACTGCTTTAAATTTACATCTCCGTTACAAAACCTGTTCTCATATATGTAGGTCATCGCAGAAAATCCAATGAAATTAGTTTTATATGGTCCCATTTATTTTGTCTCAGGTGAAACAGTTCTTTGGTGGCACCATGCTCTGTCCCCATTGTAAACTGGGCAAAGATAATGTCAGTGATCTAAAGGCTGATCCCTAAAGAGGGATTAATCAAAGATCTGATCAACAGATTTTCTTTGGTTGACCAAGACAGCCCATCTCTGGTCTTAAGATAGGTCCTTCAAGAAAAACTGTGTGAGCTTGGGCTCTTTATATTCATCACTCCAGTTAGAATTCATGCCCATTTCCTGCCTGTTTGCTTTATGAGAGGACAATTTTATTTAACACATAATGTACTCTTCTATAATAAAGTCCACAAGTGAAGAACGAATGCTGGATAGTATCTGCAAACACTGGCTTTTAATTTAAGAATATATTTTCTGCAGACCTACTTACAGTGGATCCTTTGAGGAATGGGAGTGGATGGAGTTGTTACAAAAATTAAAAAGCCTCAGTTTACCCTCAGTTAGGCTGTGAGGTGTGAACAATGTGTCAAAATTTGAGGGTAAATAGATCTTATTTCCATCATTGTGCATACAGTCTTTGAATTTTGCCAACTGTATGAAGTGCCACCATATGATTATCTTAAATTCAGGCTACTCTGAGGGGTGTTTAAGGGAGCTGCTAAACTACTGCTGATATCTTAGTGGATCTGATGTGCATTTTAGGGATGAGAGCAATTTTGCAGTTGGTCAAATATTTACCATAGGGGACAGGTATTGTGTAAATTAGTATTCTACGCCTTCATAAAATAGACTTACTAGAATACAAATGGGCTGATTGTGACAGTCTCGTTCTTCCCAGTTCATCTTTTTCTGCATCACAGTAGAGAAATGTGCTTCACTCCAGGTTAAGAGTTCTTTTTTGAAGAATTCTAGGGAGAAATTAATAGAGGACGTGAACTCTGTTCTTTGAGGTGCATTCATTTGGCCACACTAGAAAACTTGTAAGTATTTTATTGTAGGATACATAAAGTGTAATATGGAGTTTGTTGCATCCTTGATCTCTGGAATGGAACAGAAAATCTATTTACAGAACTAGTTAATTGAATATGCACTCTAAAACCTTTACAGATTTCTTATTAACCATATCACCGATAATAAAAGAAAGCTTATCTATTGTCTAAAAAAATTAGTCTGCATTCAGCATGAGGTATGTAAAACCAGTCATTTGTTCATTAAAGATAAATTATATCTAACACTGAAACAGCTGCACATCCCCTCAACAAAGAACTAAAATATTTCCATGTGTGTTATGTACATTATCCAAGGTGATCAATGTAGGTGGTATCTGCAGGGAGGATGCCAGGCAATGGAACCAGAAAGTAATTAAAGGTGGCATTATACAGAATTAGGTATCTGTTACAATTTCAGCTGTGAAATATTTGAGTCAAATGTAGTGTGGAAGACAGAACTTCAGTGAACACCACATGCCCCATTTCTCATGAAACTCCTCAAACAAAAAGCTTTAAAGAATATCAATTTTAAGTCAAAGTCAGTCTCTAAAAGAAACAAAAAAACAGCATTTAAGCTGCTTCCCATAGATCAGGTTATTATAAGCACTTACTTTTCCATATATAATTTATTTATATAAGGAATTCCTATGAGCTACAAGTGTTTTCTTTGTGTCCGTGCCAAATTGCGTGGCTGTGCTTAACAAACTGAGGTCATTCATGCCACAGTTGTTACAAGCTATTACAACTCAGAGTGAAATACTTAGACCATTCATTTTGCAATTGGCAGGAATGCCGTGGGCTGATAAGTACTGGTGATTGTCAGCACTTAAAAAAAATAAAGAACAGGTGTACCAATAATGTGGAGTTAATTTGGTTAAGTGTACATTTTAATGCCAAAATATTGGAGGGAAGAACAGTTGTCAGACAATTCTTGGCCATTCCTTGTAGCTTCACAAAGCAGACCAGCTAATAAGCAAGTGGAAACCATAAAATTGTCACCCTTTTTCGCTTTTCACCAAATCCTGAGTGGTCTCTTCAGTGGGCTAATCATGCCTGACTGAGATCTTTGAAATGGCAGGACAGATTGCACTGCTGAAGTTAATGAAGAACTCTGAGATTTGACAAATTTATTTCCTCTGACAAATAGCAAATGTTTATAGTGCTTGCTTTGGTTTCGAGCCATTACAGGTGCAGCAGAGATGTAGGAATAATTTCACTTAAAAATTACGATTTTTCCAGGGAAAAACACAATCATCCTGTCAATCAGAAATATATTTTCTTTCAAGCACAGTAAATAAATAAGCAATAGTATTATTAAGTTGACAAAAAAGAAATAGGAAAAAAGGAACATAAACTTCTGAGGAAGTGAGAGAAAGCTGAAGGTTAAGACCTGGGCTACGGTCTAGAAGAGGTTTGTAATTGCGTTGTTGTCTGGGTGTTGACTGGCTGATTGAACAGCCTTGGAGGTGTTCACGAGCTGTCAGGCCAGGGAATTGGAGTTAATGGACAGCTAATATCATGATTGAATGGCAAAAGTGGAGCCTGATCTCTTTGAGGATGGAAAATCAATAGTCTATTAGATTTGTCAGGCTGACAGGGAGAGAAAAGAGTGAAAGTCTGCGGTATTTGCTTGCATTATGGGGGCTGCTCTAATTAAGCACCCACCTTGAGACAGAGGGGAACCTGTGGAATTGAAATAGTAATGAGATTCAGGCTTGAAGTAAATGAAGTAACTGCAGTGTAAGGCATGCTGACAGACAATTAAATCTCTTTATCAATGCTGCTTCTTTCCAGAAATAAAATCTCATATGGCAGCTATAACATAAGGCTGAGCCTGGTATGATCATAAATCTTGCATCAGCTCATGGTTGTGCGCCTTATCATTCATGTTGGTTTGGTGCTGGTGTCACAAAAATTGTAGATGCACTGGCCAGTGATGAGCTTCCTAAATGAAAGTTTCTGCTTCCTGTGAGTGTGTATGTTGCTTAGAATGACTCTGCATCAGATCTGCACTCTTCCACTATTACCAGCTGATATCCACCCTGACGCTGCTGGCTTCTTGATAATGCGGCATATCTGGGGACACGCCAGCCAGTTCAGGGGCACAGGGTAGCTCTCAGTCCCCTTCCCTTTTTCCTTCTTGCCATCAGGAGGGAACTAATCTGACTCTTTCAATCAGCATGTGCATATCTGCTCCAAACCCGAGAGCAAATGTAATGATTCTGACATTGGGAGTGTTAAGAATGTGCCCACATTCACCAGAGTTCAGTGCTGCACGAAATTGCTGATTTTGATTAAACCTGAAATTTTCCAAGGCTTCAGATTATTCACACACGTGCAAATGTATAGTGTTATTATTTCTGTTATCTCTCCCCCTAATCAGTGAGGTTCAGCAGATAAAGGGTTTTAGTTTCAATATTTCTTATGGGAGAAGTTTTATTTTGCAGTAAGCAGTGGCAGCCTTTTTTCTGCCCGTGTTTGCTGTTCTTTTCCCAGCATTTAAACTGGCCACTGCTGGAGGATGATGTGAGTGCTGAGACTGATGGGCCTTGCTTTGCACTGTTTTTTGGCAGGCAGGTTTATAGAGAAGCAAACTCCTTCACCTTGCCCCTCCTCCTTGCTCTATAGCTGCTATTCGTTGTAGCAAATTAAAGTCAGACTGTTGCATGCTCTGCTTTTTAGAGTCAGAACTCAGTGGCTATTATACATAGTTAATTGCAACTGGAAATTGAAAATATATAATTTGGGTTCTTAATACTTTTGGCCCACCATTTTGATTAAGTGCTATCAGTTGCTGAGGGCTCCAGATGTCCAATCACGGGATCTACGGGCACATCTCTGGAACCGGGGATTTACCTCAGACTTTTGAAGCCACTTGTGAAAGAATTTGCCAGCACTTTACAAAACTTCTTCAATCAAGGTTTTACACTGAGTGATTGCTTTGTCAAAACTGTTCTAAATGGTAACATCCAGTAAATTCCTAAGTAGGCTCAGAGGCAGGACCACGCTGTTTATTGCACTCTGTTGTGTTTCTGTGAGTAGATATTTCAAATATCTACTAGGAACTAGGAAAACTATCTATAAATAAGGTCATTACAGCCTTTTTTTATTGTTGTTGTATTTGTTAGCCTTTCAAAATGAAAGGTATTTATTTTTCCCTGTTCTATGTTTCTGTTATTGTGTCTATAGTGTAATATTTATTAGAATATTAATTTAGATAAGTCTGTGTATCTAAAGAGGTACAGGAAGCTTTTTGTAAGGTATAGAGCTATACATATGAGCCAGCTGTTTCTTCCACACATATATGTGTTCTTTGTAGCTGAATGCTCATTTGATCGGATTCCCTTCACTTTGGATGCAGCTTAATTCGAATTTATTAAATTCATTTCTGCTATTTACTATACCTTATTTTACTTTACATCCATTTAAGATCAACTGGTTGCTCTTCATCTCAAAATTCATATTGCTTTGATAATTATTTTTTAATTTTCTTTTACTACTGCATTGGTTATATTAGGCTTAATATTAAAAAATCAAGACATAGCTCCCTTCAGTGTGGACTCAGCACAGGTTCAAAAAGGGGTTAGCTGAAAGATATTCACATTTTCTTCACAAGAAAATGCCTTGTCATTTGATCTCCTTTTCATAAGGATTTTATTATAGATTGTGGCGATTGTGCTTTAAAATGTATTACATAGGTGCGTATCATATAAGAAGAAAACCACCTGATTTTGAAATGTGTATTGAGGATGTTTCTTGCACTATTCTATCAGTTTGTTTCTGTTAATAGATTAAATAAATGACAGGTGACAGAGGGGTTTAAAACTAATACCTTCTACAACCTTCCTTCACATCCGCTGTGAATAAAACCAGAGTAGAATAGAAACAGTTGTCAGTACAATGACCTTGATTTAATACTTGGAGAACGTTTGTAGAGCATCAGAAGTTCACAAGTTATCATGAAGAGGAACCAATTGATTCATAGGAGGATGAAGAGCAAGTGCCTGAGTCTGAAAGTGTTTGACATTTCCTGGTGTGTTGTGAGCGTCCCACTGAGGGGGCTGGATCTGCTGGGAGTCCAATGCTCTGAGACACTTTTTGGCACTGGTCAGCATTTCATTAAGCCAGGGTTTAAAGGAGCACAGATTTAAGTTCAGGTCTTACTGCAGGGAGCTGTAATATATTTTGGATACTGCTGACTCATCTCCTCTCTTAACAGAAGCTGATCAATGTGTTGTTGCCACGTCATTTGAAATATAAAATAAGAATTTGGTGTAGTGTGGGATTAGATTTTATTGTTAAAAAGTCAAGGTTCATCATCAGTCTGAGTCTGATCCCTTCTCTAATGAGAAAGATTTTGAGCCTGCAGTAGCATCAACACATCTTGATAAGACACTCTGTGGTCTCTGACTGTGCAAAAAATTAACAACTTTTAATCAAAACTGTGCACAGTACAACAGCAAAGATGACTCCCCATAGAAAGCATAGGGCTACCACACAGTTACATATTCTTCAGTCTGAAATGGGCAGAAACCGAAAATAAATAGAGGACTTTACTGATAAAGTCCAACAGTTCCCTGAAATTATCACATTGAAGCTACTGCAGTGTGTTTATATGAAATAAATACACACTGTAAGACCCAAACAGACAAGCTTCCCCTGGAGGCA
Organism: Dicrurus megarhynchus; assembly: GCA_013399195.1. Classification (NCBI taxonomy): domain Eukaryota; kingdom Metazoa; phylum Chordata; class Aves; order Passeriformes; family Dicruridae; genus Dicrurus; species Dicrurus megarhynchus. The sequence continues at coordinate 1,443,016 of VXAD01002609.1, read as the reverse complement.
GCAAGACTCAGGATCTCTTTTTAAAGGGTAGAGTTAATACAGAAGCCAGAGACCCTCATGGACAGCAGCACTGAGAGCCTGGCAGCAGCTGCCCCTCATTTACACTGCAGCCTTGGTCTCTCTGCTCATCTCAGTTTGGCACTTTAGAACTTTGGAGGAGAGAGGAGCTCCCTGATGCATCCGTATTGATGCTGGCAAAATGCGTTCTTGTCGAAGCTGGCAGAACACATCCACTCCAAATGGAACACTGATTTTTTTGGCAGTCTGGTTGAAATCTGATCCACTGAAATACATGTATGATTGTGGGCTAGTGCAAATGTGGCCTTGTAAATCATTCTTTTGACATACTGGTGTGTCAGTGATATTTCCTAACATTCCAATTTTCAGTCTTTGCTGTTCACAATTAAATAATGCTGAGGAGGAGGAGCTGTGTTAGTTCTAAAGAGGAATTCAGGAAAGCAGCTCTTCCATTGCACTGATAAAGTAGCTAATACTTACTATTTATTTAGGATACACCTTTAAAATTAAGAAGAATTAAGATAATATTGCAGAACTTCTAACTTTTGCTTTTAAAAGAATTTTAAAACTATTTTGGCTTTTATTAACCAGAAATTCCTTGGCAATCTTCAGTAAGGTGGTTTTGATTTTGTCTTCACTTGCAACTAACTTCATAAAAGTGATAAATGTGAACAAATTTAAGAAGGCACATGGTTTTTAAATTCTGTGAACATTTTTGTTTAAATTATATTGTAAACACAGTGCAGCTCTAGGTGATCATTCTATAATTTTATAAAAGAGAAAAAATATAAACTAAAAGGTTTTTTATTTCAAATGCTGGTCTCTTTAGAATTGTTTTTTACTACAGTCCTTGCTAAACCATCACTAAGGCTGAGCAGCACCACTTGAAGGTATGACACAGCCCAAAGCAGAGGCTATTTAAGCAGGCAAGAACAAAAGTCTCTTGCTTCACTGCATTTCAGACAACGTCCACAGCTTTTAGTTTCTATATCCATTCTTCCTGATGCCCAGGAATGTGTTTTGTTATGTGCTTGTATTTCTTTTTTCCCCAAACTCCTAGATCATTAGTATCTATTGACATTTTTAAAGTCCCACTTTTAGATTTAGACCTCAGGAGTACTGATGAGTGCAAGTCAGTTGTGGTTGTAAATAATGCCAAGAAATTCCACTGCCAGTACTTGGAAGAATTGAAGTAATAAAGAAGATCAGGCTGTGAGTGACAACTTAAAACCTTACTCACTAGACTGAAAAGGTTATAAAGTTACAATTTAACGTGTATATACTCCAAATTTTTAAAGCAGAATATAGATAATTCCAGTAGCTCTATAAATACTTGACTGAGCTGTTCAGGCCTATTTTTCTGATGCTACATTTGTTGCAACTATAAATTTAAACTAGACTGTGTCAAAGGAACAATTACAGTTTGTCACAAAATGGAAAATTTAAACCCGTGTCCTTTTCTTTATAAATTATTAGACATATAAAATGCATTATTTTCCCCTTAAATTTTAAATTCATTTAATGTTGAGTTCACTGCCATCTGGATACATGCTTTTATGCACTTCTCAGAAAGGACTTACTCAGCTAAATTTTTAGTTCAGTTCAACCAAAACAATCTTTATAATACAAGTTCTCACTGTCTGCAGAGAGAGACATCCTGAGCATGCTGACCAATTTGTGTTTAGGATCATAAATCACATTCCATTAGGCACATTAGAAAAAAAATTGTTCTTTTCTGAAAATACTTTATGGAATATCAGACATGTTGCATCATAATGGAGCTAAATCTTCAGTGGACATACTCTGTGTAAAATGGATCCAATTTGTCTTTAGGAAGAAAGTTTAAGGTTCCCTTTACACAGGATGTTCTGCATTGCAATTTATTAGCACTGCAATCATAGGGGCTGGAATTTTTCCAGCTGCATTCAGTTGAGATTGACTGACCTTGGATTTGGGTTCAGACGGTCCATTCTCCCCAGTCTTTTGAGTGTGTTTGTGCTGTCTGTACCTTTTAAACATAGAATATAGGTTTGTATAGGTTGTGAAGGCAATATCTGAAAGCATTTTGCCAGATATGCTAAAAAAATGGAAATAGTTTATTTCATTGCTTTCCCAAAGGCCAAGCTTCTTTTGATATTGCACATGCTCGTGTTATCTTTAGAGTGTAGCCTTAATAAATGCTTTATCTTTGGCAGTAATGTGCAGAGCATAAGTGGTATTGGCCTTGGAGGGCTTTTTGACTTAATTTGCTGGATGCAAAGCCTCTGTTTCCAATAATTTATTATGTTTCAAAACCATCTCAGGGAATACAAAATGTGCACCTGAGGCTAGCTTTTATTTATCTCCAATCATTTTTGAACCTGTGCTATTTTCTGGCATGAAAAAGTAGATATCAGTCCACCTTTTTTTCTGTCCCTCCCCCTTGTCCTGAATATTTGAAGCACAAATAAAATCAGTATGATCATGTATTGATTTGTACAACATCTTTTGTATGCTTCAAAGCACATAGCGCTTTGAAATTAGAAATTGTGTTAAACTCCAAAAATAATTTGATGGCAGATTACGCTAAGTATTTAATCACTCCAAAAAACCCCAATCCTAACAAATACCTTGACTGAATTTCTCATACCAAAATTGATTCTCTTGCACTGGATTTTAGACTTTGTAAAGTATATATTAAAGAGCTTAACTAGTAAATTAGAAGACAAGATAACTGCAGTGTAGATAAATGAGCATTGCGTAGAGAATTTTAACCAGATTTTTGCCTAATTATTTATTCTCTACTGTGTAGTAAAAATGAGCAAAACTGACTCCATGGAAATATAGGATTTTGAATGATTGTTTTTATATAAGTGGGAGCAGAGGGTGCATATGTGCATTAATTTGCATCTCATGTATAAGTTTCAAGGTATTTTTGGCAGGGTTCATCATTTATTAGGCATTTCTTCAGTGCTTGGTCTATGAGGAGCACTGTCTTGATTGGGAACCCAGCCCTCTCTGTTGGGACCTTAAAGGAAAAGAAAGGAGCATATAACTTCTATAAATATGGGAACTTCAAATAATTTCTCCCTTGCTCACCTTCCTGCACAGTGAAAGCCTGCTCACTCACTCACCAGAGTTACTGTCCAGCTTTGGTCATTTTTCTACCCAGCTGGACAAATGGGGTAAAAACCCAGGTGAAAAAGCAATGCTGTAAATCTCCTTTATCGCTTCCTATGAAAGCTAAAGCTCCAGCCCGCAGAATGTATGGGCTTTACTTCCCATGCCTAAGTCACCCTCCTGACATCGATGGCACTTCTGAGGGGCATGGATTTCACCGGGAGCCTCGCTCCTCACAGGCCCTCGAGCGAGATTTATGGGTGCACAGCGTGTGCTTCCCTGGGAAACCTGGGCCACCAAAGCACATGGGGATTCCTGGATCAAAGCCCCATGGCAGCTTCTCCATCTTATCTCTCCAGTTTATGCAATCCACTCATCTGCAGACAGGGTGAGGCAAGACAAGGCAGGGATGTCCCAGCAGTGGCCGAGGCTGTGGGTGAAGACCATGAGCAAGGAGAGCACCTACAGCACAGGAAAAACAGAGATGCTGAGCCAGACTGGGGACAAACACCTCCAGAGCTCTGGAAATCAGAAGGGAAATGTTTTCAGGAGCTCAGGGGGCAAGCAGTGTTTGCCACAGTCCAAAAAGCTACACCAAGTTTGGAGAGAGGAACAGCCTGGAAGGGCAGAGAAGGAGGGGGAATTCTTTCCTAAAGCCACTTTCCATGTGTTCTCTGTCTAATCCCTTTGAATTTTCTCTGTCCTAAGGAGTCAATTATTCTGGTTCTTATTTTAATGATATTTTGCCTTTTTAATTTTAAGAGACTGCCTGTCTTCTCTGTGAACCCTCTGTAAGGCAAAGATCTAGGCAGATTTACCTCAAAGCCTTAGCCGAGTTAAAGTCCTATTACAAGCCATTGAAGTGATTTAATTTTATTACCTGAGGACACTTTTTCTGAGAAAAGTTAGTACATGCTGCAATGCTCTGCTGAGTCTGGGCATTCTTCTTCTTCAGCCCTTGGTAGGCAAACACTGTGGATGCAGCTCTAATACACACTGGCATTTTAAACTGCAGTATAAGGATATAAGATTTTAAAATATTGATTTGGATTCATCTGCTTAGGTGACCCCTGGCATGAATATCATATTTAGCTGTGAACTTTGCCTTTTGCTTCTTTTTTAATATAAAGAACTCAAAACGATTCTGATTTTTTTTTTTTTTTGGTAGCATAAGCCTCATCTGGCACTAGTTGGTACAAAAAAAGCTCAACATCAGAGAACCAAAGTGTATTTTTTTTCCTTCCAACTACTATCAGAATGAACACTAGGACCAAAGGTTCTTATTGAAAATAATTCCTTAAATAATCACTTACCTTGAAGGCATTTGATCTGTATGATCTGAATGCAACTGCTGATAACTTCAGAGAAATAGAAAACTGTGTTAAAAATCACTTTCTCTTGGGGACTGAGGTCCTGTCCGTCACATGGTGGATTAGAGGCTTGGCAGCTCGCCAGCCCATCAGACAGCACGTAAATTCTTTGATGCCAATTGCATTAGCTTTCCTCTACTAATGTGTTGTAGAGCTTGGAAAATAAAAGAATGAAGGTCAACATACCAGCACGTACCCCTGCTACAGCAAGGGCTGCTTTTAACGTGCAGGAGAATGAAAACGCTTCAGAGTTCAAGCTGCAGGCTGGGTGACCTTCTCCTGTGCCCAGGGTCCTGAGATTTTTGTCCTCAAGTCCTGAGTGCAACGAGTGCCTGTCCCAGGATGCATTTGCTCTGAAATTCCCAAATGGACACAGTTTGCCTTCAACCATTATGGTCTGCTATTTATGTGCTGACGCTGTGGGCTACGAACTTCGTGCTGAACTCCGCCCTCACCCTTACGGTTTTGTTCACTGGGAGGGCCGGAGCGGGCAGGAATCAGCACAGCTCATGAGTAAAAAAGCCAGACTTTATGACTGATTTGAACACCAGACAAAAACTCTGCTCTACGTGCATCGTCTCCCCCAGGGCTCTTGCTCTGGAGATGTGTTACAGAGACGGATGGCAGGCCCGTGTGCCGGCTGCCTCGCGCTAGCCACAGTGCAGCAGAGACACTGCACGGGTGATAGATGACCGGGGGTGGTGGTGTGCTTGCAGGGTAATTCATTGCCACATCCTCCTTTCTCCCTCTTCCCTGAGGAAGGACCCAACCACTCCCAAAAGCATCTGAATGATGATACTTGCTGGGAGGTGAAGCTTATGTGTTGGAGCAAAACCTAGAAACAGATGTTAAACCTGAGAAATGACTGACCCAAGTGTATCTAATCATCACAAAATAATCCGTTTTGTTGTGGAAATCCAGCCACAAAAAGATTTAGAGCCCTCCAGTTTAACCTCCATCCTACACAGGATATACCCAAGAGATTTACACCTTTCTCGTTCCTCACCCTGGACGTCATCTTGTATTTTCCCCACTGTGTGTGCTTTGGGAAGCTTGGAAGGCTCTTGCCCCGCTGCTGACACGGTGCCACAGCCCTTCAGTTCACACGTTGCTACTGAGAGGGAGTAAACTGTGACTCCCTGGGTAGCAGTTGGCACAGGGTTTGGCATCTGTCAGCTTGTGAAACTGGAAGATTGACACTGAAACCTGCCTTATGCCTAGTAAAGACCTCAAGGAGGATAAAACTGGAAGGAAAGGAAGCTCTTTCATATGGAATGCCAAAAAAAAAAAAAAAAAAGATTGCATTTGTCCTAAGCTGGTTTTGGTCCGAAGACGGAAAGGTTTTATTTTAACCTCTGATTTTTCAGTGTTACACTGTAATAGCCTCATCAGGGAGACAGGCTGTAAAGTGGGGAACAATTTGTAATATTTCTCCATGACTGTTATGTGATCAATTTGCCCTTCAAGCTTGAAGTGAGTCTAGTTTTAAGTCATTAAAGGGGGATAGACCTCTCAAAGCAAGGGAACTCTTCCCTCACTCATACTGATGATAATTGATGCTCGTAAACCAGAGGCAAGGGCAACACTGCAACAGCTACCCTTGACAAGCTTGTAACCTTATAAGAAAACTCTCATCGCTTGTCAAAACCAGGGCTTGATTACACAGTGTTATCTGCCATGGAGAGAAGAAAAGCTGTATTACTTCGCTGGGCTAAAAGTGGGAACAACAAGATTATGTATTAACAACGAAGGAAGAACATACTTTGATAATAAATGAACGAGACAGATGATGGATGATGTGGAGATTAAAGTGCAAGAAATGTTGGAGTCATATTTAATTGTTTAATTTTACCCCTTTTGAATGAGGAAACATATCTTCCATGACTTCAGTGGTGGCAAAATGTAGACTATGTATAAAATAGAGATTTGGCCTGAGGTTAAATCCTTAGGTATACACAAATCTGGATGTCAATTTTGCCCCAAGATGTACTAATAATATCAAGAGAAAGAAATATTTCCTATCTGTAGGTCTTGGAGGCATTTTGATCAGTGCAAAGATGAGTCATGCACCTTTGGATGACTGATTTTGCTTTGCACGTCCTGCTCAGGTCTTCTATAACCATCCAAATATTCTGCTCATTTACAGGGACTCTGACTTTTCAAGGTTCATACTGAAAAAGTAATAATGTAACCTTGGATGTGCTATAGGGTAATTGCAGAATCTTGGTCATATGAATCACAGGTAAATTTGTAGGATTAATACAGGTCATTCTGGTACATAGCACCCTTTTCTCTTCTGGTTTCTCTTCACCTGAAGTTTTCAAAGTAGTGTAGTAATGGTTTTCCATTTCTGCTTTTAAGCAACTACAGTGTTGAAGTTCGCAGCATTTAACTAGATTGGTTTCTTTAGTTTTAATATTATATGAGGTATTGATTTGGGAGAGTAATCACAGAATCCTGTAAGATTGGTGTTTCTATGTAAAGTATAGACAGAAATTATAATTCCCCTTTTTTGATACTTCTGATGGAAAAATGCATTTTGGAGTTGCTTTTATAAATTTTATGCTTTATATGTGGCAGAACCTGCAGCAGATCTTTCTTGGGCCAAATTAAGTGGGAAATTGGACTGACTTTCAATCAAAATATTAATCCAGAGGAGAAAAGAGGTTTTGCTTACATTGTCTTAAAAATTCTGTCTGTGAAAAAACAATTTCACCCACTTATTTTGGCACACGGATTTGAAATACTGAACTATAGAGAGGTTTGCCTCAGTAGGATCTGTTTCCTGTGTGAATTCCTCTTACTTCACCTTTCAAACAAGTCCGATAGATGCCTCTGAGATATTTAGTTTTGTGTCTTCTAGTTTTGTATGTGATTGCTGGGAGGATGGAGAAGCCATGCTAGTCTGTTAAAATAATTTTTTAATTTTTACTTTTATGACAATAGTAATCATCTAAAAATTAAACAATTTTTTTTTAAATCTATTTTTTTGGCTGTTTTCTCTCCTCTGCCTCATTTCATGCTTTCTCACTCAGAATGTGGTGACATAATTAATTGATTTCTAGAGTTGAGTGGCTTAAAGGAAGGGATGTAAACCTTCATGAAGATGGCAGGAACAAATGTAGGAAGGTTACGATTTTCTAATTTTTTTGCCATAAGTGGAAGTTCTGCTGATCCACATTAGGAGATTTCTCTCTGAGATCCCAGACTTCTCACTACTCCTCATTGCTAGGCTACATCTCACAAACCCTTTGTTTTAACTAATTCTTGCTCAGTTCTTACTGAAGGAGTAAAAACTTTTAGACAAGAAGCAGAAGGAAGTATCCAGAGTCAAGATCTCTCTATTATTTGGGAGGTAAATAGATTTATCCCTCTTAAAGTAGTGATTAGGAAATCCCTCACTATTTAGCTACCCTCTGGCTAAAGTAATAAAATTACAGTTTATCCCAAAACAGAAATATGCCAATAAACATGATCCTCATACTGACACTGAAGTCATTAGGAGGTTTTTTATAAGAAGGGAGAATGTAGCTGAGCTAAAAATCCTATAAATATACAATATCACTTGGATTATTTGGAAAGACACAGGCTCCCTTCAAGTAAAATAACATTCCCTCGTACACATAAACACTTAAAGGATTCATTAGTTTATAAAATATTTTATTGCTAGTGTTTTTTCTCGAGTTGGAGACAGTAGAAATGGGGAATATGAGATGCCCAGAGAACAGAGAGGTGGGAACAAAGATTATCTGAAGCAGTGATGAGAAGGGGGAGTTTAAATGGTGATTTAAGGACCCTGGAGGTCAGGAGCTGAAGGGAATTGGGGATGCTTCCACAAGATGACAAAAATGAGCGTACATTTGAAGGTACAAATGAGGGAAAGGGAATTAGGAAGGTGAGTAAGAAGGTGGACTGTGTAGGTGACAAAGGGACAAGAGAAGGAGGAGAAGACCTAGTTAGATTGACTGCAGCAGAAGGCAGAAAATGCAGGGCAGAAAGAGTTTCCCTAGTATAGTAAATGATGTTTTGAAGGCTGGAAGGAGCCTTTGGAGAGCCCCCTTTCTTTCACTGCCACTGAATATCTGCAAAGCTTCTGTCAGATTGTCCTGTTCTTCTATCAACCCTGAAAATTTCCTTGCTGGCTCCATAAAGAAGGTGGTTCATGGGTATGTACAGTGCAAATGTGGTGTATACATAGAGTGGGTTTCAGCTATCAGATGCCTCCTTGAACAGGTTTCTCACCTTTTTTATCCTGCTTACTGCTGCTGTCTTTCACACCAGTACCTGAAAGATCCATACAGATTGGGAAATGAATGGATCTGAACTTTTTTAAAATTTTTTTTTTCTTTTTTTTTTTTTCTGGAGGGAGGAGGGGTAGAGTGGGAGGAAGAGGAACTGTATAAATCGTTTAGGCAAAATATTACACAAACAGCACCAGTCCAGGCATATTAATTTAAGTGCCTGGCTTCATATTTAGACAGCTATTATTCCCACTGACTTTGCTGCAAACTTGATCTGCAGACCAGAATTTCTGTTAAGAAAAGACTGTTCCTTAGAGCTTGAAAATGGGGATGTATTTTACAGTTTGGAACCTGGGTTTATAGATTTGCTTAAGAACACTAACCTCTCCACTATAAGAATCACAATTAGAGTTTCCTTTTCTTCAAGGGCTCAATCTTACAGGAGGCTGAACATTATTGACATTAAACTCATGGAGTTAGGGGTTTGTATAATCAAAGTACACAACACTCTGAAGAATTGAGCCGTAAGCACAGAATTCACCAGCCTAATGCATTTGGAAACACTTTGCTTTGCATACAGAGGGAATGATCACACATCAGACACCTGGCAATTTTGATGATCCTGTTTTCAATAGAATAACATTGCATACTCTATTACCAGAAGAGTAATAAATGAGAACACTGAACAGAAGTGCCAAAAGGAATCCTTAATATCGTTTTTATGAACATCTGTCATTTGTTTAAGTATAAAGAAAAATGAGCTTATGTGGAATGGAAAATCAGTCCTAAAATGGAGACTATCAGTACCTTTTGCAAAATGTACTTATTTTTATTGAGCATTTTACTGTATGCATGAGAATTCCCAGCATTATTTTTATGGCTCTGCACAGCCTCTATTGTACATTCTTGGTGTCGACCTGAGAGGAGCTGGCTTACACATAAGGACAAAAAGAGGTGTAATGAATCATGAAACAAGCCTGTTTTATTCAATAAGACATTGCCTGAGCTTTCTTTCCACATGAAGAACTGGCCATTCAAACAAAAATGACCTGCAGAATTTTTGCATAGAAAGGAAGCTAAATTCATTGGGGCATATGCAGTAATAATTCTGTTGTTTCACGATACTATGAGATTAAATTAAACAATACTAGCATTTGGAAACTTCCCTAGTACACAGAACAATGAAGTATTTTCCCCTGAAAATGTCATTGATTCCTTTCTCCAGTAATTTTTCAGCAGTTCAGTAAGTGCAAGACCTTTGTTTTCAAGATAAATGCAGGCAGAGATGTCTTGCACAATGGAGAATAAAGGATTAAAAGGCTTTCTCAGGAAAGCAAGGGCCAACCTTACACATGCTTTAGCACAAATAAAATGTTGCACATAGGCAGCAGGTAAGACATGCCACCAGCATACCACATGATATCTGACATGAATTGCTAAATGGAATTTCTATAGTTCAGGTATCACCTTCAACCAGTGAAGAGACGAAAGAAAGCTTATTGTACTTAATAACATTTGCAGGCATCAGTGTTACCTATCAATTCTTGGCCTTTGTTGTGCTGTGTAAAGCTCTGAGTCACAGGACACCACTGGATATTTCATTATTTTAGAGGTTGATGCATAGAGAAATGACATTTTTAAATTTTTTTTGTTGTTTTTTGCTAAAATTAATGTGTGTGGAATAGGTCTTAGTGAGAGGAAGGGAATGTTTTCATTGTGGGATTTGAAAATCTTGTACACATAAAGGTTACTCTTTGGGTTTTTTGTCTTTTTTGATCCATAATATGAAACTATGAAGCACTTACCAAAAGCTTTTCTTCCTTCATATCTTTGCAGCATCCTACCTTTAGTGGATTGCATAGATTTTTCCATTTAGCCATTCCACACAACAGGTTTGGTGGTTCAATGAGTACCTTTTTCTTTCTTCTCTCTGTACTCACTGATGCCTCTGGTTGATTAATTTTAGAATAAAGCGTTCCTAGAAGAGCTCTTCCAGAGAGGTTTTCTGTGGGCGTCTGTTCTTTACATCCAGGGCAAGATGGTCCCTGCATGGCCAGGCAGCCTGTGCAGCTCAGTATATAGAAACTTTGATTTTTACAGTCTTTTAACTTTTGGATGTGACTTCTTCACGTAGGAAACACTTGCTGCAAGTCAAAGTGCAACAAGCTATCAAGTCAAATTAAAACTGGAAGCGAAAGCGGAGAATGAAAGAATTTTCCTTCCACCCCACAGTAGAACACTGGCACATCAAGGCCTGACCTTAAAGCTTTCACCATTAGGATTCTTTAATAGGGCAAGAAAATGAGTAGCTGAGGAACGGAGGAAAAAAGAGAGAGAGCTTCAACCCACAACAGTCCTTTGACTCTTTGTTACTGCTGGAGGAGTCAGTGCTGGACATGCTGCTGCCTCTCCCCTCCCTTTTATGCACTTCACTGGGTCTGATCTTTTGTCTTTTTCTTTTTCTTCTTTTTTTTTTAATATGTGGTTAGTCATTTTCATTATGAAAGGTCAGTCTACTTTTCTGCTGGAATTTGAATGTTGTCCACATTTTTTCCCCAAATGTCATTACATTGGCTAACGTTTTTATCACCAATTATGGCAAGATTTTGTAGCATTTCTAGCACACATCTTTAGAATACATTCTGTCTGAAGAGTTCTTCCTTTTGTAATTAAAAATGACCTGGCTACATACTAAATGCTAAATATTGTGAAATGCTAATGGCTGTCTTGAAGTTTTGAGAACCTTCTGTTCCCTGTAAATTATGCAAAATGTGAGTTTGAGATCTTTGAAAAATATCTTTCCCCCATGTTCATAAATTTCTGTTAATTCAAATAGATAAGGTCAGTAAGTTTGTCTGGAAGACCATTTAAGAATAAATGTTTCTGAAAACTTAGTTCCTTAATCTGGCACTCTCAGGCTCTGCACAACCCTGATGTATGTTGCTTTGCTTGCTTTTCATATTGACTGATTCCCCCCATTCCTGCATTTCTTTCCCCAGAGTATTTTTACAATTACAGAATCAGTTACTAGCTGAGGAAAAAATAGACCCAGGGATGTGTAGCTGGGTGGGGGAGAAAGCCTGAGCTGCCCTCCTGACACTGTTGCTGTCTCTGAAGCCAGCTTGTGGGACACCTTTTATTTTCCCCTTGTTTGCCTCGGCTTTGTTCTCTGCAGATGGAGTTAATGGCATCTTGGAGCACTTGGCACCTCCGGGTGGAAAGCCTTCATTGTTGTTATCTGTGAATTTTAGCAGTTCTCAATTCATAACCATTTAAACCACTTGGAAAACTGTTAATTGCATTTCGGCTCTTCCACGCCTCCTCCTCCTCCCATCTGCTGCCGTTTTCTCCCACCTCTCCCTATCACCTCTTCCTCTGATGAAGGTGGAGCTCAGTCATTCCTCCCTGATGACCCAACTGAGTTATCTGGCTGCATCCTGCTGTCCCTCTGCTTCCCTGGTTTCTGGCTCTGGGCATTTTGATATGTGATTTTAGCGTGTTTACCTCCCTTTCTCTGCCACAGAATATTCTTATTTTGCTTCTGTTGGTAGTTTTATCCCCAAAGGCAGTTGCCAAAGTGAGCACAACAGCGAGGTTGGCCCCTCTGTGGTCTCCCTGGGCCCTCTGGAGCTGGGATCTTGCACCCACAGGTGGGAACCACAAGGTGGAAGGGTCCCACTCAACACCAAGCCCAAGAGGACTCTGTGAAATCACTAATTACAAAAACCTCCCACATCTAACAGTTTTTACATAACAACCCATCAAAGTTTGCACTACACGGGGTATTCTGAGGACACGATAAATAATCAAAAGTGTGACGTGTCAGATTACCCAGAAGTTATATCAACTTCTGGCAAAATTAGATTTCTTTTTCCCACGTATTTTAATGGAAGATATGGTTGCAGAGATTTTATTTTTCCAGGTTCAGTGGAACTTTTTCTTATCATTAGAGGCCAAGCCAGGTGTCTGGTTTGTAATGCACTTACCAGTTGTAGGGACACTTTGAGTTGCTAAGTACATATAATGGAAAGAAATTAGAGAGAAGAGCTAGTCAGGAATTTTTCAGCAGAATGCTTTTTCCTGGAAAATGGTGTTTCAAGCAAACGCAGACGTTTCATGGAAATTCTTTGAGGTTTCACTATGAGCTTTAGCCAAATGGCTGTGATGATGGAGGAGGCAGTCGGCCACACTTCTCTGTGCTGCTCTTGGTATGACATAATAGACGAGAATGTAACTGAAATACTTGGGTCTACTTCTAAAGTCATTTTAAAGACACTTGTTATATATTTATTAATAACAAATTGTTTCAATTTAGTTCCATTGCAAACTAAAGTGGGATGTGTTTCAGCCCAGAAAAAATGATGTGTTTTAACCAATGCTGGGTGGCAGATACGTCTTTGATGGCTCAAAAGTAAAACATCACAGAATCATGGAATGGTTTGGGTTGGAACAGGCCTTAAAGATCATCAAGTTCCAACCCTCTGCCATGGGCAGGGACAAGTTCCACTAGACCAGGTTGCTCCAAGCCCCATCCAACATGGCCTTGACGACTTCCAGGGATGGGGCATCCACAACTCTTATGCTATAGATGATTTTATCTCTCATTGTGGTTCACTACTGCTGGTGTAGAGCGCAATAACACAAAGAAAGAAAAGACATCAAAATACATTTTTAAAGGAAATTACTTTGAATTCTAAAATTTTCTAAAAAACCAAAGCATTGTTTTGTCAAATTATGTTTAGACCTGGAATTTTTGTAAAGCTTTTTTTTTGGAAAACAGTAAGATTCTGAGAAATTACCATTTTCGATTTTGAAAAAAAGTTGGTGTCTTGCCATTGTTTACTATGCTCTGTAGTGAGAATACTCCTGGGAGAAGAGGCTGGCTGGAGCAGCTTTCTGTTCCCATCCTGGTCTGCAGCAGGAGCTCTGGCTCAGGCTCCACCACTGATTTAGGCAGCATTTAGGAACACAAAGTGTCTCACATGACTGACTTACCTCTTTAACTTCAGACACTTTTCTATGAAAGATGGTTGCACAATTTACCATATGTAATTTTTAAACCTAATTTAGGTTAATTCTGTATGGCTTCTCATCAAGGCACTTTCAATTTAATTTTTTTTTTTTTTTTTAAGGACTGGTTTAATTAAATTTAACATAAGTCAATTCATATTGATTGAAATTACCTTAAATGAGTTTGGCTTGAGCCCAAATAACACAGTCTTTTGCACCTGTTTTAAGTTAAATTGGTTTAATTTTATACCAACAGTTCTACTGTTGCCACCCATCAGTGGCAGCCAGCACACAGAAAGCTCCCACTTCTGGGCTGTTATGCAGTACCAAGTAGAGAAACAATCTGAGATTACCTATGTGCACTCATCTCTCAATGGTATCATTTGTAGAGTAAAATACGAGTTAATTAGTTTAAGCTTCTGAGAAAACCATCAGTACCATGTCTTTGAGCTTCCATCCTTCAGCAATAATTTTCCTATATATTATACAATCAAATACGTGGTGATTCATATATTATCTGTTTTCTACACACCAGCTTTTATTGTGACTCTTACTAGAGCTCACACTCGTCTGCTTTAGTATTCTGACATGATTTCCTTTCTTTACATAATTTTAATGAGAAATACCAAATTAATGCAAAACAGGCTAAACTCCAAGCAGGAAAAGGAGGAGGATTCTCTGTGGTGAGGAAAGGGCAGCAGTAAAGGTATGATCCCCCCCATTGCTAAAATTTTCTCCCTAATTCCAGAGCTTTCAAACACAAGTAGAAACTGCCACTAGGCTTCATCTGAACTTTCCCTTGTGGCCCTTAAAAATGTTATTTAGAAAAAAGGCAAGTAAAGCTGTATTTGGGACCAGGAGGAGAGTTTTGCTAATTTGATTATAAGTTCATCAAGTGTGTAGGCAAATATTGGAGCTAATTCTCTGCTCCCATCACTATAAACTGGAAGAGATCAAGTGAAATAGAAAAGAAAAACTTGGGATTTTCCCATATCCAGGTTGTAGCTGTGATGGGTTTGTTTCTAGAAGAGAAAAAGCTGGTCTCCTCCTCTGCTTATAACCTACAGAGAGGAGTAGGGCTAAAACTGAGGTGTAAAATAGCTGCAGAGGTGAGAAAACATATGTTCTTACCCTCTACACAACCAGGCAGATGTTTGACGGGACTGTGCAGGACTGGCTCACCTGGGTGCTTTACTAAGACCATAAAGTGGTGTGCACATCTATAAACTTAGCAATTTCCAATGTAATTTTTCTTTTTTTTGGTGCATTTTAGAGGAGGAAAGACAGTTTATTTTATTTTTACTTTTACCCATTTTTTCTCCTCAGACTCTCTCTTTACTACAGAACTAATTTTCTGGTGCAGAGCTGTGACCGATGTAACCCAGTGTGTGTGAGCCATACAAATTAACAGAAAAGGAAAATAATGTGCTGCCAGGGCTTGATATAACATTTAATGCCTCTGCATGAATATCCATTGCAGTGTAAATATTACTGTTTATAAAATGTTTGACCCTTTCTAACACAGGAGGCCACACCACTTTATATCAGACCGTGCTCTGTCATGTTGCAACATGAGATGAAGTAACAAGAAGTGACATGAACCTTTGTGAAATGCCACAGTGCAGTAACCCATTTTTAATGCTGTCAGTATAAACCATGGGAGCAGGTAGAAACAAATCAAACATAACATCTGAGCGGGAAAATATTGTTAAAATTACCTACAGCCTTCAGTTAATATCTGACTGTCAGGGCTGGCTGAGGTATCAATTCACACCAAGAAATCATGCGGCAATTTAATGAGAGTGATTGTGAGTGATTGTGAATCTCATTACAGAGGCTGTCACTTCAGTGTTATTTATCAGCACCTCACACAGCATCATGGTCAAGTAAACAAGATGAGTTTTGTCTTGGTAATTTTCTTGAGTAACAATCCCACAGGCCCACCTCACCTCCCTTCCCAGGTCAAAAGCAGTGAGTATCAGTGGGGCTGATTAAGCATTCCAGAAGCTCGTTCGCCAGCTCACCTTGTGGTACTTTTGCCCCCTCTACTCTCAACTTTTCCTCCTCCTAAACTGCCCCAAAACACATTCCTGCTGGGATGAGAAGGCTAGCAAGGCTTTTCCTAGCTCTCCTTTACTACACTTCCCTGAAGACCAATGGCATCCAGCTTTTATGGCCCTGACATTTCAGCAGTCCTAGGGCCTCTCCTGTAAACGGGTCTTGCACTAGATGCCAAATTATATCCAAAAAGCAAAAGCAGTGCACTTCTCATGAATTTTATAGGGCACTGTGGAATTAAACTGGACAACCAATTTAAGAGGGTAGAGACTGATTCACCAGCATTACTGCTGAGGAATCAAGTAGCAGATTCATTGAATCTGGTGGTTTGGACATAAATAATGTTTAAGGCAATTAACTGTGGATTTCAGGCTTGTCCTGAGGACTTCATCAAACTGCAATTTTACAGAACAAAGGAGGTTTTTTGAATTCATGCTTGGAAATAAAGATTCCAGTGTTACAATGAGGTTCTTTGGTGTCTGTTATGCAGCAAGTAGGTCTTGATCACGCTGTTCTTAATGTATGTGAATAAGCATTATCATAATAAAAGTGATTCTTCCACTGACACTGGTAAAAGCTGCAGCATATTAGGGATTTCTCTTTCATGTGACCTTCCTGCTGAATTTCTTCTCCGAATATTCTCCCCACTGAAAGAAAGATGATTCCAGTGGAGAATATTCAGCAAAAAACAGGTGAATCTTGAAATCTGATACAGTGACAGGGGACTTGGGGTTTTTCCCTATTTAAGGAATTTTTCACAAGTGCAAATAGACAGAGAAAATTCCCACAGCTCTCATGTTTCTAAGTGATGCTGTCTTAATAAACCAGTGATGTGACCTGAGACAGGTTAGTGGAGACTTTTGTGTTGTTAAAAAGCACAAGAAATGGAGCACAAGCTGCAGCAAGGGAAGTTCCGAGCAGATATTAGGGAAAATATTCAAAAGGAGGATGATCAAACATTGGAACAAGTTGCCCAGAGATGTTTTATAGTTTCCATCCTTAGAGATATAAAAACCATGACCAGATAAAGCCCTGAGCTACATGACCCAACTTAAGAGTTGGATTCAGCTTCCAAGGGGTCTCTGCTGTGGAAGGTCATCTTTCCCTGATGGTCTGCAAAAGACCCTTCTACCCTAAATTATTCTGTGATTCTCAGCCAGCAGTTTCACACTGAGTAGCATTTGGTGACCTTCTCTTCCTCACTGATTTGCTACAAAGACTGACTTCAAGGGGTTAAATGCATTTTATTTAGGGATAGTGGATGAATATGAACTGCAGACACAGAAGAATCACATGCTACTGGCTCACCCACTACATATTTACTGTTATGAAGGCTCCTAAATGTACTGTAAGGATATTCAAAATCCTATTAATTTTTCACATTATCTTTAAATCTGGTCTAAAATTGCAAAGACATATTCTTTTTGGTTCATTATTATTATGTGTACACTGTAAAAGAAATAAGAACTAACCCAGCTTGCTGCAGGTCATCAGATTTCCTCTTTGACCTTGTCTGATATCATCTCATCTGTTGTGTTTGACTGCTTAAAAGCCTAAACCTATCCAGCACAAAATAAATATAGGAGGAAAACTCTTAAGAAATGTTCTTTATTCTAAGCCCAATGGGTTATCTTTATTCAATAGAGCTAAGTATTTGACTAGTTTTGCAATAAACAGAAGCTGAAATGTAATTTACCAGCTCTTCATGAATTGTTTATTCATATCCACCCTCGGGATATTCTAGTACTATTGAATTACTCAGTATGATGTTGACAACTAGTTTATTTTTTTTTTCTTCTAATTTCTGCAACGTGCTGTTATTCAGTATTTAGATTTGAGAACTAATTACCAGGGACATGTGAGAATTTTGCAAAAAAAAGGCTGTAGACAAGTTAAATAAAACAGGCCACATTCTACCCTGAATTGTACTGGTGCAGCCCAGCTCATGACAGCACTGGTGCAGCCCAGCTCATGACAGCAGAAAGACAGAATGTAGGCAATTAACTATTACTGCAAAATTATTTTTCCATCTGTGACATCGCTTTCTAGATCTCCTAAAAATACTCCAGGGTTGGGGGGATTGATTTGTTTTTCTCCCCTGTTGATGTAGTGATACAGTAAACTTCTCTAATAAGAAAGGAAAAAGCATGGGTAAAAAAATCCCTTGGCGTGAAATTATTTTTCAGGAGGTTAATAGGGGGTGCTATTTACTTTTTAAAAGTTTCAATTGAAGTACAGTTGCATTCCCAACCACTTGCACAGGACAAACCAATGATTTCACCCAGGCTTCAGAATCATGAGTTAGAATTTGGTGAAAATCCCGAGAACTGACTCGTGCCTGGTCCCCTGGACCACAGGGAGCTTGCTGAGGGGTTCCATTGGGACAAAAACATCTGCCTAAACACAGGAACTGAAAAAACCCTACCAAACGTGACCTATTAAAATTTAAAATTTAAAAAAAAAAATGGATTTAAAAGGGGGAGAGCACTAATTAACTAAAAACCACAGCAGCTTTGGTGTTTGACCTGGACAGATGTGGCTGTTAATGTAAGAATAGGCAGGACTTGCTTGCAGCAACATAAGATATAAAGATGAGGAGGGGTATAAAATATGAAGAAGAGGGAAGACTGCCATGCATATTTTCAGTTCATGTTGTGACAGTCCGTGTTGAGAGACTTGGCAGGTTAAAAATAACATTTTTATTTCGTTACAATTTTAACTTGCAGCATTCCTTTTCCAAAAACGGTTACATCACTAATTACTTAATTTCCTTAAATATTTATGCCCTAGAATAGTGCAATACTTTAACAAAGGGTTAAAATGAAAGATGATTTTGTGTGGTTTTCTAAATCAAGGCCCTCCAGTACACAAATCAAACTTAAATTATATAGTGAATATTCTTGAGGCATCAAAGCCTATGTGTTGCCTATGCCCTACATGCTGCAATGCCAAAAAAAACCATAACCACCCTCATTTTGTTTATCAGGATACTCAGAGATGTATTGTGCTGTATACTTCCCATAGTGGCACACATTATATTATTGTGGTTATCTCTGATCCTGTCTTTCCTTACCTACCAGAGTTGTAGAATAGACTGAAATACCCATGTGAGGCACGAATCTCAGAGGGATCTGTGAAAACTGGGGCAACAGCCATCATTCACTTGGGGTACTTTAAAAATTACCATCCTTCAAATTAAAAACCCTCTAGCTGATAAAAAAGCTTGGGGGGGAAGGACCAGGTTCAGCTCCTAAAGCTTCCCATGTAAATAATCAGCTCCTGGCCAGCGCTGCCTTTAGCCCCTGTTTTGGTACTCCCTGACCCCCAGCTGGGCTCAGGGGATGCCTGTTTGCAACCAGGGAGGCCAGGGTTAACAGCACGGATTTTTATTCAAGAGAAAAGCAGTTATTCTGGCATTATGTAGGCAGACCCTCAGCAGAGAGCCCTGTCAAAGCTGTTCTCCTTGCCCACCCCATCTCCGTGTCTCGTGACAAGTCCCCCAGCACCGGGGTTCTTGTCACAGCTGCTCCCGTGACTCGCTGGTGAGGCTGATCTCTGCAGAGCTCAGCTCTGGGGATGGAGAAAACTGCAGTCAGGATCCCAGCTCAGCCTTTACCCACCGAGGTGATCCAGAGCTTTTTCCCTCCCTCTCCCTTTGCCAGAGGCACTGTTAGTCACTCAGGCGTCCCTGGCTGTGGCACTGCTGGGAATTGCCCATCCCCTGGCCATGCTGGGTCTAGGCCCTGTCAGGGTGGGCATGTCATTAAAGCCCTACA
Source organism: Dicrurus megarhynchus (assembly GCA_013399195.1). Classification (NCBI taxonomy): domain Eukaryota; kingdom Metazoa; phylum Chordata; class Aves; order Passeriformes; family Dicruridae; genus Dicrurus; species Dicrurus megarhynchus. The sequence continues at coordinate 1,423,444 of VXAD01002609.1, read as the reverse complement.
GCTTTTCTGGTTTTGGGACTGCTACATTTGTGTCCATCCCATGTAGCTCCTTGCACATTAGCTGTATTTACAACAGGCAGTTTTCCTGCTGCTCATTCCAGTATTTAATTAATTGCTATGTTTTGTGTGGAGTCCTTCTTGTGACACTGCTCAGAGGTTCCTGTGTATCCCTGGCACTTTCAGCAGCACAATAACTCCATCACAAATGTCCTGCTTCATTGCATTCCTGCTGCAGTGATTGGATCCCACTTCTGCTCAGATTCCTAGTCCCAGCTATTTTTATGGCCAAGTGGCAAAGCATGGAGGTTTCTTCTCTGGAGCTTTGGGCTGGTAGTCCAGAAGGGCAGAGCTCTGCCTCTGGAATTGAAGTTTTAAACAAAGCAGAGACTTTTACAGATGAATTACAGAATGTGAGAGCAAGCAAAACTGTCACAAACCTTAGTAGCCACAATTAACTTGTCTGTTCATTATGAAGCATCAATATTAATATTTTATTCACCCATAATTTCAAAGCTTGAAAGGCAGCCTAACAAAAACAGACTAAACATCTTTCAAATCTCTGCTGTGTCACTCTGATTGCCGACTAAGAAGTGGTAGTGTTTCTTTGGGACATCAGCCTAGGATCCAGCAAATCTCTTGGCACTCCAGGAGTCAGAAACCTCTCCTTGGTCCTCAGCAGGTGCCAGCAGTGAAATCTCTATCCCTTTCAAGTTTCAGATGACATCGTACACAACTCTGAAGTTCAGGTCTTTGCACCACAGGGCTGTGGAGTAATGCAGATCTGGCAGGAAGGGAACCATCATATTCATCATTCCAGCTTTGGAGCTCTTCTTACCCTTTCGAGCTGTTGTGCTCTATGAAATGCAAAGTGCCTTTGAGAAAGCATCATTTATTAATAAGTTATATTCTTTTAGATTTTGGCAGGTTACATTCCAAAAAAAAGACCTAGTGCGTCCTTATGTAATGAAACACTGCACAATTCATGTCTCACCTCCTGCCAGTGCTTTTAGAAACAGGTGGAAATGAGTAATTGCCCATAAATGGCAGCATTCCTCCATTACTTACAGAGAGTATTTGGCAGTGATCATTTAGGCTTTAAATGTTTTTTTGAAAGGTAATACCATTCATGGACTTGTCACGTTCACAACTTTACTGTGTCCCTTAAACTCTTCAACCAATTTATTACAAAACTATTCCATTTTTAAAGTTAGCTCTTTTTACTTCTGTCACTCTGTCTGATCCATATTTAAACCATTATTGTCAAGTTCTTTGTATATGCCAGGATATCAGAACATGGAAATACAGACTGCTCCATTTGGGAGCTGTAGTTTAAAAGAAGAAAGGTTTGTGTCACCTATAATTCAGGCAAGAGCTGAAGAAATACTATCCTGCTGCAGTGCCACTGACACCATCCACCATCCCTGGGAGTGTTCAAGGCCAGGCTGGATGGGGCTCAGAGCAGCCTGGTCTAGTGGAAGGTGTGGAACCCATGGCAGTGGCTGGGACTGGATGAGCTGGGAGGTCCCTTCCAACCCAAACCATTCTGTGGTTCTCTAATCCTATAATTCCATGACAGCCTTAGGTCAGATTTCTCAGTGTAATGAATGGGAGTAGAGGGCTCTGGAAGCTTTCCCAGTGACTCCTCAGCAGCAGTTTGCTGGGATGGTTCGGTGCTGTGTGCCTGGGATGGGAAGGCACTGCCACACTGGGGCCAGCAAGGGATGCCCTCCTCCAGCTGAGCCAGCTGTGTGTGCTCTGCATGCACATGGAAAAGCTGCACTGCAGCTGCTTTCACTGGGTGCCACAGCAGCTTTCCTGACCCGTTGCTCCCATCCATCTGGAATGCATGGCTGAGTTCTCCTGTTATCCCCTGACCTGTAGCTGCAGTTATTTTTCATGTAATAACATTGCAGAAGGCTTCTGTTTTAGAGACCTCTTCTCTTCAACACTGACCTCGTACGTGGTGACTGGCCTGAGATAATGTAGCTATAAATTTCATAAAGCTGCAAGCACAGATTTGGGAATTGATTTCTTCTGATGGTCTCAAAAAGCTGGACTTTTCAGGAATTGTGAGGGGTCATTTCTATTATCTTAGCTCTACTTTTTAGAAGTGTGTTAGATGCAGGTGTGCTAGTTACAGAAAAATGTCTGTACTGCAGAAAATGAGTTTAATACTTAAAGCAAATAGATTTATAATTTTTTCTACATTTCTCATAGATGCATCAGATTATTATATAGTCTCTTTTAAGATAAACTAATATGCTACAATTCAGCTAAAAATAAAACCAAAAAATACTGTGCTTGTGCCAATGCGGCTGAAATGTCACTGAGCAATGGTGTCGTTCAAAGCCCAAATCACCAGTGCAGTGCAAATAGTGTGGGGTTAAGCAGCAGTTCATTTAGTTCTGCAGCCCTAATTTTGTTCAGGCAGAGGGGGATTCTCGGTTTGCATTTACATTTTCTGCAGGATACATACATGGCTGTTTTGTGAGATGAAGGACAAGAGCAGGGTTCTCGCTCGGTGGATTCTGGAAGCTGTAAGAGCACCTTAATTTCTGTGGGCAGTGAACCAAAAGGCTTGAATGCAATGTATTGCAAAACTGCCACAGGGAAACTTTGTGTTATAAAATATATAATGAGGCCAGAGGTGTGTTAGTGGAGTTTTGAGTCTTCTCTTCTTAGTAGGGTGTGGGTGTAAGTGAGTTCTCTACTTCCTGTCAGAATGTACAGAAAAAGTATTTGAAACTGGAGTAGTTTGAACTATTTTCTGCAGTTAGTACTCAAAATAAATAATCTTTACTAACTTGGTAGAAATGATTGATTATTCCCTAAGTACCACTTTGTAGTTGGAACGTGGACTCTTGCTGGTGTGCTTAAAACAGCATAAACAACCCTTTGCTTTAGAACTTCAGCTAAGCATTAATCACACAAGAGTTTTACCATTAAGTGTTTTGGTATTGATTAATAGGCTGGAAATTGAAAGTTTTAAAACTCTCTCTGAATGTCCACCCAGTGCAAGTCTGGGCATGTGGGAATGCTCAGATCTCAGGTTACAGAGCACCTCCCATTAACTCTCATTAAACAGCTCCCCACCTTCTTTTCTTCTGGGATCGCAACAGATTTCCCAGATTTCACATTCAAAAATAAGTTTGAGAGGCATGATGAAAGAGGTACCTTTATATAGAGTAAGTTAGATGTGAACGTAAAGGACTTCCATAGTGAAAGACGTGGATTTGGGGGATGAAGGAGAATGTCCTTCGTGGGTTGGGACTAAATGATCCCGTACCTCTCTGACCGATGAGCTCCAGTGGTGACAATTATCGATGTTGCCCTTGAAAGGTAAGTCCACTGCCCCATTCCTTCGCTGAAGCAGCAGGACAAGATGTGTGTCCCCATGTGTTGCTCCAGTTCCCAAGCTCGTGGGTGACCTTAACCCGCCAGTGAGATGTGCTGGGGCAGAGGCTGTGCCTCACCCAGCTGCCATCCCTGCAAGCGCTGCCGTGCGTTCCCTTCACCAGACCTGAGTCAGTTTTCCCTCCTGGAAGAGTCTACAGGGGGATTAGTTTTCCAAATGTACAGTGACAAAGAGCCTTACTGAAACTACCTAAAAAATCTGTGATAAGGCTTGACTGGAAGGAAATAAACAAAATCCAAAGTGCCATGAACCCAGTGAACTCTGGTGTTTCTCAGGGGCGGGGAGGACAGCCCGGATGGAGCCGGGTTGGTGGCTGGGCTGACAAGGCCGAGTGCATCCATCAGGGGAAGGCTCTCTGTCTGATGAGAACATATAAGCAATTCCCAAGAAAGGTCCAAAAAAGCAATGGATATTTTAAAATGTCAGAAGAGAGAGAGGTGCACTTGTGCATTTCCATTATAAACAGGATTCTAACATTTAAAATAACTATCCCTGCCATAGTCCTCAGCAGAAGATCAAAACACCACCATTTTAACATCAAAAGGCATATTCGGCTTTTTTCTTTTTTTTTCCTTTTTCTTTTCAGTGAAAAACACCCCTTGCTGTGTGCAGTTTTTTTTCCTTTTTTTTTTTCTTTTCCAAAAGAGTAAGGCATTCAGACTCTAGGGTAGAGGCTGTTCACATCTCTTTTTTTCAAGAGTTGTTTGACAGCTGATCCTGAGAGACGGTCTCTCAATCTTTACCATTTTATTAAGCTGCAATATTTGGAATTTTGAGGCTGGATTTTAGCCTTTGAGGGAGAGCATTCAATGGCATGAATCTTTTAAGCTGCAGTGGTGCAAGAGATTATTTCAGCAATTTGCCACAGACCATTTTTCAAAGAGACAATGAGGCATTTGTGAGCAATATATGGCAGGAATAAGCTTCAATTTCTTTCATACAGCAACTTTGGAAGAAACACTGTTATGTCTATGTGGTTTACATGGTACTTAAAATAGCTCAGGCAACCTCCAAGGCTATAAAGTCAATTTTTCAAATATAAATCTCAATTTCAGGTCAAGCTGGATAAAGAAAATAAAGCAATTTAGAAATACCACTCATTTTTTTCTCTGAATTTGTAAGCTCGTGTGTAGCTGAAAGCCAGGCTCAATCCTGGGCTGCTTAAAGGAATTTGTTTTAACCCACCTGGTATACAAACACTGGCATTTAGTGTCTTTTCAGTGTTCGCCATAAGGTCAGAGTCTGTTGCTAAGATTACTTTTTAAGGTAAAATTTCCATGTAAAGTCCGTATGAAAAAGAACAAAAACAGGAAGGAAAAAATAATCCAAGTTAAATTTCTTGTAAACTGCCTGTACTGCAGGGAAACCTGCCTGAATTTATCCATCATCAGACTGACCAAAACACCTTTTACTAAATAGAGATTTATATGTGAACATAAGTACACGATAGAAAAAAACATCGAGGTTAGGAGAGCTTCAGTGCAAAAGAGCCCAATAGATTCTTCTAAAATTTGAATTTTTTTGGTGGTTTACTGATTGACATATACTATGCAGATGCTTCATAACAATCACAATGCTTAATTTATATTCCAGTGACACACATTTGTTCACCATGATTTTCAATGTCTAAGCTATAATGAGTGTTTTGATGATGTAAATGACATCCAGATCTATTCTATTCTATTCCATTTTATTCTGTTCTAAAATTCTGCAAATGATGATGTTTGGATTCGTGGGAAAAAAAAGTTTAAATTGCTTTGTGTTCTCATTCTGTTCACTGCTGAAGTAAAACACTGTATGGTGCAGCATCAGCACAGACTGCAGATGAAACAGTGGAAAATAAAGTTAGCAGCAGCGTCTTTGCCTTCCTCAGGGAAGATCTGTAGTGGTAAATATAGTGCCAGGAGAGGAAAATCCACCATGTTAATGCACTTCATAATAATGGCTTCCTCATTCATCACTGCACCAAACCAACTGCTCTCCCCTTTGCTGTCACAGCAGCAGGGAAATTTCAGCTACCAGGATCCACCACATCTTTTTCTACTTTCTGTCTTTGCTCAGACCCAAATGACACAACAGCAGTGCCAGGTGCTGGGGACTGAAAGTTTCAGCATCCATCTGCCCCAGTCCTTCCCCAGTGCTCTCTGTCATTACCAGGTGCTTACTTCAAAAATATGGACTAAGAAATTTCTTAAGGTTGAGGTGAAGTTCTGAAAAAGAAATTACTGGGGAAGTGAATTCATTTTGCTTACAGATAGGTACTTTAAAAACTAAGCTATTGCGAGAACAGTGATAGGATTCCTCCAGCTTACTCTGGAAGTGGAGGAAATGCACAAGCATGTTCTAGGATCTTAAAGCTGTCCAGGCAGCCCAGCTTATTTTCTTGTATTGCAGAACATCCTGCTGTAAGTGCTATATATACACATCACTGCAGTGATTACACTGTCTTGGGCTATTTTAATTCCAGTATATTCACCTTCCCCTAGACCAGATCTAACAGAACTCTTTATGATGGACAAATGGAGATCAAAATATTCAAGGCAAGTATAACTTTTTTAAAATTAGACCTATAAAAATAAATTAAATAGTCTGTCTGGTTTTGTTTTTGAAATGAGTTTTCAGCTTTCTATTATTATTTTGCTGCTGAAATCCTAAAAATCTGCCATTTGCCATAAATTGCTGACCCTGCTCAAGTCATATGAAAGCTCGGTGTGTGTGTTTTTGTTTTTACCAAAAAGCAATAGCAGCTGGAGAGAAATGGCCTAGTAATCTGTGAAAAGGGCCAGTGTTTATAAAGACCTGCACCCTTTGTAGATTCAGATGGAGAAATTTTCAGTGTGCCCTGCAATCTGCTCATGATGTGGAAGTGACAACTGAGGTTCCTCGAGGTCTTTTACTATGTTCATATGGAAGAGGAAGGGACTGAATGTTTCTCCCACAGCTTTATTGATAAAACTGAAATCAAAACTTGTCAGTTGCTCTTGAGTTTTGTTTGATGTGTTCCTGCTGAACTTCCCTGCTCCCATTTGTTTCAGACAGACTGCTGAGACTAATAGGAGACGTTCAGAAACCTGGAATTTGCTTATTTAGACTCAAATATGAGCTTTCTTTACATTTAGGAAAAGTGAGTTAGAAAATATCCCACCCACATCGTGTTTTGTGCCATATCAATCCCTGGTGTCTAACTACTCAAGGTGTTTTTTATAAGGATGGGCCCTGTGATTTTTTTAGTGTTCATCTGCTTGTGCGGCTTTTCCACCATGTGAAATCAGTCTCTAACAGCAAAACCCACACCTGTTATTTTTTCTCATGTGTTCCTGAGCACTTGAATGTTTTTCTGTGTTTTTAGTATCTCTACAAGCTCTGTATTATTTTGCTTTTTTTCTCTTTTATGTGCCTGATTAAATCAGTTGCAGGTGTATCATTCAGTTAGCAAAGTATTTAAGACTACAGGAACACCTTTTTATCATCTTCTTCCCCTGTCACCTCTGTTACACTTCATTCCCATGAATCCAACAGTCACCACATCAGTTCCCCGTTTCTGCCATCTCTTTTCTTCTCAAGTCCCTCATAAGTCTGAGTTGCCTCTCCAACACTTCCCCTCCTACTCTGAGGAGACATTTGGGCACAGCCCCCTAACAGGAGTGTCCTCTGTCCACCCTTCCTTTAGAATGGAGAGCTTTCTCTTGCACTCACTGCACCCTAGGAACAGGAAATGTGGGCTCACAATAGGCTTTTTTCCAGATCTGTGCCTCAAATTACTTCTTGGCAAACTTTCACAAAGTTCAGACCTTACTAAAGCAGATCTGTATCCCAGACTGTGCTTCCAAAAGGGCTCTCCTGAGGTATCAAATAATCATGTGTTGTAAAGGACCACTCTCACAACATCCTGCAGTATTATATCACTGCACCCTCATTGCTTAGTTGATGTAATGCATAATCACAACAGTGCCAGGCAAGAAACAATGTTCTTTAAGCAGCCTTCTATCATACACCCTGTTAAAAGGAGATTGTAGTGATGCAATGGAAAATATTCATGGTGAGTTCTCTGTATATCATTGAAATCATTATTAATGCAGGGTGATGTCATTTATTGTAATCTAAGATACAATAATTCAGGTTCCAGCCCAAGTTGCTGAAAGCTATTCCATTTTACCCAGACCGTTTTGTTGCTTTTATTTATTTAGTCCTACTATTCTATTTTATTTTTTCAGCCAAGTCTTAGAAGCAACAGAGAGAAAAAAAAAAGACAGAGTACTTTTTATGTTTGCAACTACAGTATTAGAGTATTTTTCTTGTCAAACTTGAGTTGAAAATTGTACCAAAGGAAACTTTTAGTTTGGGTTGCTAAAGAAACAAGGCTTAAGTGATTATGCTGTCTGCTGTTTTTATTGTGCTGCCTCCTGTCTGGTTTCCCATGCCAGTAGCTTGTTAATCTGATGGACAATTTCAAACAAATATGACTGGAGGTAAAGCTCTAAAAATGTGTTGGGTACCTGCATGCCTTATGAAAGTGAGAAGCCAGATAGAACAGGAAGATAAAGTTTAATGCCCTGAGGGGAAAATTGCCACGTGCATTTAAACCTGTTACCAGGGTTCATAGAAGAGCAGGTTTCATAATTCCTGCTATTCTTTTGAAGTATAAACATAAAAGAAGAGTTCCTCAATTGACATTTCCTGAGTGTACTGTCCACAGCTATTAATTTTATAGCTGCCTGCCAAAGGTTCATTCAAAGCACTTGCTTTGAAACCCAATTCCATTATTGATGACCAAAACACCAGTGCATGGAGCTCATGGAACATTCTGTCTGTCACAACAAATCACTGTGACCCTCTTGAAAATGCTTTTAATGAGGAAGTTCATGTGTAGTTGCCATCTCTTCACATGTTGTCTCCTTTCAATATTTTGACCTGGATCAGAAGTTCTGAAGGTAATGTTTTTCATCAGGTACAACATCAGTTTGGGTGGTTTTGATCCTTTAGCTGGAATGGTATTTTTCTTTTCTGACAAAAATTTGGACATAGATTTCATTCAGATCTTGGATCAAGGTTTCATAGTCCGAGTGTTTATAATTGTTGTTGTTATTATTATTATTATACACTTCCAAATTAAAAACTGAAGCAGGGTATAAATGTGCATTTTTCTCCCTGTAGTATTTTTCACATAGTTGTTGTCAGTTGTCTTAAAAGTGTAGAAAAATGGAAGACAATATTCTAGATCTAAAAGAAAGCAGATGGAAATCTAGGTGCCATCTCTCTACGGGGCATGCAATGACCTGGGTGGTTTAATATCTGTGGCATGTTGCAGAGCCTTTCAGAATGATATTCAGCATTTTTTGAGTAGTAGCAGCAAATTGCATCATATCTGCAAGCTCAAAGTTGTGTGTATTGGCTTCATTTTCTTTTCTTAAAAAAGGAATATATTTTGGTTGTTTATTTTAGTTAAGGCTTTAAAAGAAACTTTAAAAAAATCCACAAGCCTCTTAATTCAACTCAATAAATGACTCATTCATTCGGTATTAATTCATACATAGTATATCAACCTCTAATTTCTGTTTGATTTTAATTATAATACTCCTTGGGCTTATTTCCTCACAACTTAAAAGTGACATTTGCATTAAGTTAATAACCTTTACAAAATAAATGAGAAAGCAGCAATGCCTTTAATAAATGTTGTTCATAAAGTACAATTGTAACAGGATGCTTAATTAGAAATATTGTGCGGTCGAAATAAGCATAGGAATGAAGGAGACAGATAATGTTTCCTTGCTGGTAGCAATGTCTTGACTGCTCACAGTAATGCTAATAATTCTTGCTATGGCTACCCAGACGTGCTGAATGTTTTGCAGTAACGTTTGCTCTTTCCTAACTTAAAAATGCAGGAATTGGTGAATGTGTTGAAAATATCAAATGCAGTGGTTTATTGTTGGTACTCTATTCACTAGGGCAGGCAAAGATGTAGTTTGTGAGCCTTATGGTACTTTGCTGATATCATGGCCATCCTTTATGGACAGGAAATTTCCTTAGAAACGCCATTATCTGGGGATTTTTGCTCTGTTTTTGAGGAACCAGTGCAGAAGCCCAGTTTATTTGCCAGGTAATATTCATGTCTCATAGTGATTTGGGCATAAAGTACATATTACTTTCACAAATGGGCTTCCAATGGTGAGTATTTCTTAATGAGATTTAATGAAGACATTGAATGAGGAAGAGAAGAGCATTTAACATTTGGGAGAAGAGCAGTGACAAAGATGAAATAGCAAAAGGAAAAGAAATGCTGATGACTGAGGGATTTGATAAATGAGAGCTTGAGATCAGCACATCTGACAAGAGAATTGGGAAGGAATCAAAATGTAGTTTTACAGAGTTCTTGTTCAGTTGCTGAGGTGCACTTACTAAATGTTTATTTATGGATCAATTTTTTCCCTCTTTATTTCTCTCTGTGTGGATTTACCCATTCAATCAGATAAATCTGCTTGCTTATAATAAATGGTAGATAATCTCTGTGTGAATTGCTTCAGTGAACTCTGTGGGGGCATAGTACTTAATTGTAACAAATGAAATAAAACTGACATAAAAGACAGCAATCACTTCAAAGTAAACACACTATCCTAAGCAACTTCTGTGGCTTTAAAGTGAATGATAATTTCTACAAGGTGTTGGTTTTAATTGGTTCTTTGGGAGATTTCTTTATAAATTTCTTATAAATTATAAATTAATTTACATTTAAATGCCTCCATTCACTGCTGAGTTAGCCCAGAACTTGAAAAACAGCAATATCATGTTCTTAGAAGTGTCGCTGACTCTGCTAATGATTAGAATATTTCCTGAGCCATCCTAGTCTTTACTGCTTTGTAAAATTTCTAGGCCAAATGTTTAGGTCCCAGTGAGCACCATAACACACTGCTGATGGCTTAATTCAGGATCTGTAGTGCTGCTTGACTCAGCTGGGTGGAAGAAACATAAAGAAAAAAAGCTTGAGCTCAGCATTTTGTCAAAGGGAAGTGTCAAAAGAAGAAAAATATTTACATTACTGAATTGAAATGTTCCTCCAGCTTAATGACCATAGATAAAATGCAAAAATAACAAAGAATATGTAATTAAACAGGAATAAAGTGTATAAATTCATTTATGATGTTAGTTTTCACATTGTATGTGTAGTCACTGAGTAGAAACAAATTCTGAAAAATTAATCTTGTAAACAAGTCCTGATGACTACAAATAGTGAGGCAAGCTGGGAAGAATCACATCTATCTCCTTCCCCCTCTTTTTAATCTGAAAGATTTGAAAAATCAAAGACCTCTTTCCCCTTTTTTGCATTATAGTCTGTGATCCAAGCCAGGGAAAAGTAAATACTGCTGCACACAGCTCCATTCATGCTTTCAGGAGGTGTCTTGTTCTCCACAGACCACAAAATAGAAATACATTTATTTAGCTGAGAGGTTCAAATGGAAATGCCAGCCAATATTAGTGAAGTAAATCTAAGCAAAGATAGATTTTGTGCAGAAGTGGATTATGAAAGGAAAACCAAACCACCTACAGCAAGCCATACTGAATAAAAGAAAAATATTGATGCTTCAGTGTAAGAGCAAAAAGCTCAAAAATCAAAGGAAAGACAGCCTAATGTGTTTATATGATCTCAATCTTCTGCTTATGTTGAAGAGGAAGCTTTGTGACCAGCTCTGTTATAGCAGCCTCTGACAGCTCAGGACTGTGTGCTCTTCCACAGCAACTAGAACTGGGAAATCCTGCCACAAAATCCTGAAGCCAGGATGGACTGCAATATTTTACAATATTGGGGTTTTTTTATATGTGGTCAGAACAAACTGTAGGGAAAAGACACTTTGATTACAGAAGGGCTTTGCAGATAAAATTCTTTAATCAGTGGAAATGTAAAATATTCTAGGTGCTCCATCTGGGAAAAAAACAAAAAAACCTCTGGAAAAAAAGAGAAAATACTTTATTTGCCAAAAGAAAATGTAGTCACAACTGAAGTTAGTCTTCAAGTGGGGTCAGTGGCTCCCGCTATGAGCTCTGAGAGTATTCAGCCTCTGACAGTTAATGAGGGAGATGGGATTTCTCTGCAGAATTTTGTTATTTTCTTTGCAAATGCAATTAATCATGAGCAATGCAGAAGTTCCAGTATTGAGCAGGTGCTCTGTACAGCATTATATAAATGAGGCTTGTCCACTCGAGATGTTTTTGTACACGTACATGTTTTTTCCCTCTGTTTTCCTACAGAAGGTGGTTAAGAGTGTCCAAACTAAATATGCCTCTGGTGAATAATTTGGATGCATTTGTTCTCAGGCCCTAAAGTTATATATTTACATTATAAATTAAAGCTGTAGTGGTGAACAATACTTATAGTACTGTACTTGCATGGCTACCGTGTTTGCACAGCTGACTCATGTAGGATAAAAAAATCGAAATGAAAAAGTATTTGGAAAGTAATTTTCTGTGGTTTCCCTACATTATTTATTTTACGAAATACTACTATGATGTAACTGCCAACATTTGTGTTTATTGAAACCCCTATTTATTTCCAGATATGGGACCTCATTACGCTAATAGTATACTATTATGTAAATGTATTTTCTATAAATGTCTAGTATCTGTAAGTAGTTTAGTCTCAATGTCCCTAATGTAATATATCAAACAATAACTCATTTGTCAAAGAGAGACAGTTCATTAGTATTCAGCAATCATTTGGACAGAATAAAACAGCAACAGTATAAAAATTGATGTTGCAAAACTTAACAAATGAGGGAATAAGGAAAGTGTGATTCAGGAAATTGCAGGCCTGCCCTCAAGGGCCATTTTTAGGTCACTTGTCTGCATTTTAATATTACATCTGTTTTAGAGAGAGTCTCCAAGTTATTAGGTTGGGAGGGAAGCCAATTTGCAACCGTGACATCAATATCCAGGGGGTTCAATAAATGGGAACATAACAACACTTGGGACAGAGTCAGGGTGAAAAGGTGTCACACTGCCAACTGTGGCATTGTAACTCAGTTCTGCAATTAAATTATTGAACTATATAAACCTTAACTTTTAACGTGTCTAAATATTGGGAAATTTGCTCTTGAAATCTCTTACCTTTTGAGACAAGAAAGAAGAACGTGCGTATATGACCTAAATATTGGTACTTCTTCCATTCACTTTAAAATTCCATCACTGCATAGATGCATCCAGGTGTGGTTTGTCAACTTGTGGGCAAGCTGGATAAAATAGCAGCTCCACAATTTGATGTTTGCCTTCCTGCACAGGTGTCAGGCATGTGTAATTCTCAGCTTCTTGCATGGTGTTCTGCTTCTTCTCAAATTAGTAATTTCTTTTGTTCTCACGTGTGTGGGTCTGTGTTAACACTGGTTTGCATTACCTGATTTGTAGAGGTGCAGAACTTTTGCTGGCCCAGTTAGAAGAGGCATTTACAAGGGACTTCAAGTTACCTGGAAGCACCTTGACTCTCATCACCACCGTAAGGGTTGCTTGAATATGGAACTCTTTTACATGAAGAGTTTGAAGGAGACTGTGTGGCCTTTAAATACCTTACCAGGCAGAGTTGCACTTTCCTCTCTGACAATGTCAGCAGCAGATTTTGTGAATCTGTCTGTATTTCTCCATAATGTTCATCTCAGGTCAGAGAAAAGCACTGGTGGAGTGAGTACTCTATTGCTCTTTAGTTGTTCTGGCTCCCATCATTGTATTGAAAAGAAATGGGTATATTCTAAAACAATCCATTGGTTTTGAGATGGGATTTGTGCATGTTACTGTTAATTTGGTTTCTGACCTGAAAATAAGTGAGCCAGATAGGTAGGTACCTAGGTACTGAGAAGTGGATTTGCTGTATGCTTGATCCAGGCCTCTATTGTCAGGCTTATTCATGAGGATGTATCTGTTCATTTGATTCAATATTCTGTTCCCCTGTTATTTTTCCTCCCAAAAGCACTGTAACCTCCATTCATCAAGTCTAAGATTAACCATCTATGGCTTTTCCAAAAATACCAAGAGCTACACAGTTGCTTTTGAATCAGAATTAGAATAGAACCTTCTTATAATGCTTTCTCTTTTATATTCAGCACCCTCATTTCCATCTTTCACAGCTAAATCGGGTTATTTAGATTACAGCAAGGTCTGAACCAACTCAGATGAAAAAAATTATCTACAGAGCCTATTTACATTTCTTTAATGAAACACTACGTTAGCTTTGTATAAAAAAGATTTTTTTAAGACAAAAACCTGAATGTGATAAGCATAATACTATTGTGAAGTAAAGATGAGCTAAAAACTGAAGCTAGTTTTTGGAGAAAAGGAAAAAAGAGATTATTCTCTCAGAGCGTGATGTGGATGACAGTTAATTGACATGTCAGTGGTCATTTTGTAACCTTCAGAAGGTAATAGTTCCACAGTGGTATTTGAGACACTTATTCTGACCACACCACAGATTACCTTCACCACCTCCAAGTGCAGCTGTGATCAGAGATGTAAACACTGGGCTTGTTCTGAAAAGCAGCCAATACGCGTGCACCCGTGACCCTGGGGTCTGACATTTGCTCCCATGAAGGAGCTGTGGTGCAAACCAGCCCCTTCCAGTGGAAGTCCTGGATAGCAGGAGCCACGGAGTGACACCCACTCTGCCCCTCGCACATCCCACGTTGCCAAGAGGAGGGCACGGGGCAGCTGGCAGTGCGGGGTGTGCCTGGTGATGCAGCCACCCCTTTAGGATAGATCAGATCTCTTCGTTGTGTTTTCACAGCACAAAATAACCCAGGATTTGATTTTTTTGAACCATTATTATTTTACACAACTATGGAAGTAAACTCCAAATCTGAATCAATGGTATTTCATTGGCTGATAGATGGTAGCCAAAATATGGCCCTTTCATTTTCTCTCTAGCAACAATAATTTCCTTTCCTTATGGAACACCTACAGAATGAATTTAAATGAGGCTGTCATTCTTTTTTATACGAAGGGAATCCTCCAGCTCATCTGGTTTTCCAACCTCTGCTCTCATGATGGGAAAGATGTGCCTGCCCAGCCAATCTCTAAACCCAGGGAAAAATTGTAATTTGATGCAGCCCATTTTAATGGTACAGTAATTGACAGCGTAGGAGGTTTCCGATATTATGAGAATGTGACATGAAAATTCCTGATACATAAGAAATAACCTGCCATTTCTAAGGTAGTTTAAAACCCAGGCAGTTGAGAACAGATGCAATCTAGTGACACTCTTTTCAAAGCATCATCTCTGCTGACAGGCTGCTGTGCTGCTTTGGTGAGCAAACAAGAAGTGTTACAAGTGCAGCTGATGAGCAGGCACAGATCGTGCAGCGATGAGAGTGAAGCAGTATTTATCTCTGGCTTAATACAATACTGAAATATTAAAATCTAGCCTCATAAATACCTGTTTGAGAGGTAATGAGTCATTCATCAGCAATATGCTAATGAGTGACAGCAGCTATCAGGTGCGGATTTACAGAAGCCCTGGGATAGCCATGCTAATGACAGGGTTTTTAGTTATTACAACCTGTAATGTTTCTTAAAGGCAATTTTGGAGTCTGAATTATCTCTTGTTACTCTCATTTTAGAACTTCTGGGGGTGTAAGGTTGTTTTTTCTTCCTTTCAAAGGACCTCGATGTAAGTGTCTTACAACAACCTCAAAGATTTTTACAAACACATATTGTTAATGATATGTACATCATTTTATGCCAGTAAACATCAAAATAATCCTCAAAAGAGAGAATTGTAATCCTCATCTCTTATGTGGGGAAGATGAGACGTGGAGCTATGATCTGTCTGAGGCTCAGGGGAGAGGATGCAGCTGACAAACCAAGAGAGGCTTTCCACCTGCTGCTGGAGAGATGCTGTGTACCCAAACATGCTCAGGCAGGGCTCTGGAACAGCTACTTATTTCTCAGTCATGGACTAATTGAAACAGCAGACAAGAGGAAAATCCAAATTCAATCCATGTACAGGTATACAGACAGCTTGCACTAGGCAGGAATTTAGCTCTGGTTTGACTATTGATAAAGACACAGTTTAAACTCAGAAATACTTATTTGCTTCCTCTTTTGGATGATTTATTTTACCTTCCAGTAAGGGGATTAATATATATATGCCAGATTTTTGGAGGGTTCTTTGCACTGTGTTGTTGAAGCTGCTTGTGTGGTCATGTTATGTGACCGGTTCAGAGTTGCTGTAAAAGCTGCCTTTAACTCCAGGGATTATTATTTAGTCACACAAAGTCTGAATTGGTCTGCACAAAAATACAGTCCATGTGTTGTGTCTGTTGCAAAAGAAGGCACAAAGGACTGAAGACCGAGCAGGAGCAACCAAGTTATACTAGAGGGAAGAAATTGCTGGTTAGAACAGAACTAAAACACAGCCTGCAGGTGCCTCTGGTAACATTTTTGTCCTTCATCTAATTGGATCCAAACACTGAAGTCTGTGCTGGATTCTTCAGAAGAGTTTTTAGCAGCTCTTCTCTTAAGGTTTACCAGGCCAGGAAAACAAGGGGATCGAAGAACACACCAAACCCTTGGTTTCTTTGTGCTTTGGCATCATTACATACAATTAATATGCTGTCCTTTGTGCTTTACCATATCAATATGAAGGCAGGCTTAGACAAAATGACTCTTCAGATATTTCACATATGAAAACTAGCAAAGAGCAGCTTACTTAACAACAAAATAGTTTGCTTTTATGTTTGGTTTTTTTGTTTTTTTTTTTTCTCTAGACAAGGAGGTAGCTTGTAGCTAAAATGTCCAGAAACTGGATTAGCAGTCTATAACCTCCAGGGCCAGTGCCTGTTTGGAGCTCCACAGCTGCTGCAGATGGCTCAGTGCCAGCCAGACACAGAAAGTGCCTCTCCACCTTCAGCAACAAATGATTCTCCTACAGAGCCAGCGAAGTTCTACCAACTGCTGCTGTAGATTAATGCACAGGGACAGTAAATGGGACCTGATGGTCCAGCAGATGAAGGCAGAAGGCCCAAAGTGATAAACTGCACTTGCAGCACGGGAATAATTCAGTCATTCTAATCAGGCTCTGTGGATGCAGAGTTATCCATGCTCAGCACCATCTCCTCAGCTGGAAGTCCATAGAAAGATTATTTACAGTGAATAAGACTTCCAAGTTGTTCATGTCTACAGACGTCCATCTGATAGAGCTCAGTGCATTACCAGCCTCCAACTTTCCAGATCTTGAATTTCCTGGCTGGTGAACTATTAAAATGCAGATTAACTAAACTTCAAACAGATTTATTGCAGATGGCTCCTGCAAAATCCTTTCAGATTACCTGCCTCCGGACATAATTTCCTAGTCTGTAGGGGTTCATTAAGGACAGATTTAAATGAGTTAGCTGGGAAGAGGCCAACAGGAAGAGTATGTTGAAAATTATTCATATTATTATGCTTGATCTAGTGATATAGGTTTACCTTTTAGGAATTTTTTTCAGTTTCTCGTTTGCAGTAACAGATAAGACATGCAAGCATGCCTCGTGGATCAGGGCGTTGTTTAGGAGTGCATTTCGTAACCTCTGAGTTATTTGTGGCAAAGAAAGTCACCCGTGCTGAGAGCGCAAAGAGAAAAGACAACAGCCGCAGTGCATGTCCCTCGCAGTTCTCAGCTGCAGCAACTCCATTTCCCTCTGAGCAGAGCCTTCAGATTCCAAACATAGCCATGAAGCATTTCGCTTTGTTTCTGTCATCTAACCCATTTCAAAATAAAATTAGCCTGGGGGTTATAAAAACAAAAATAGCGATGTTTAGACTTACATGATTCACTAATTGTGCTGCCATTTGGTTCTTACAAATTGGCTCCAAAGCTCTGAAGTTGGTTTGTTTCTTTTGGTTTTTTTTTTTTGGAGATGTAGTTAATCTAAATTTATGCAGGAGCACTGTAATGACTTCTCCTTCAGACTATGAGGGGTTTTTAATCACTTTCAACATTTAGCCCCTGATTGGGCAAAGCACTTAAATCTAAGCACTTGGGTGCTTCAGCTCCTCACTGAATCGGGGCTGAGGACTAAATGCTGAATTCTTTGTTGCCTCAGGTTTTTAAAGAAAGTAGAAGTGCAGCCCTGTGAGCAGGCGTAATTTTGAAGGTATTTTGCAGATGGGCACTAAATTGGGGCCCTGGATGTGTCTGGCAGTACCATTGGAGCAGCAGAAGCAGGGGTCTCTCTTGATCTCATGTACCTCCCTGCTTATGCCACTTAAATGGCACAGTCTTGCCTCTAGATTTTATTCTGTACTTACACAGGCTAAATATAGTTCTCCTAAGTTGTTTGAAACCACTTTCCACTTCAGATCTCTAAATGTCTTATTCATTATTGCAGATGAAAAACTTAAGAGTGTTTTGATAGTGTCAAGCACACAGTCCAAATACTCCTCATAGCATCCTGATCCAATTCACTTTGACTTCAGTGGGTACAGAATACAGTTTGAAAATTCTGTCTATTTCCAAGCTGAAGCAATGTGCTCCATTGACAAGGACTTGCCAGAAAAAGCTGCCAAGCACTGAGAAGTGTTCAGCCCCTTGGACTGACTTGTGCATGAGCTGGCTGTAGTCTAACAGATACAGTTCAGATATTGAACCCTGCTCTTCAGTGATGAAAATTTAGTGCCTTAAAGAGTGACAGCAGCTTGTTCTTCTGACTACTGCTGACCCTCACACCTGCTTCAGCAGTTTTGTTTTCAGTCTCTGTGTGCTCGAAACCAAATTTCCTACCATGTTTCCCTCTAAAATGTGCTCCTTCACTGCTGCAAACAGATGTTTTAGCAGCTACACTTGTGCAGGTTAACAACCACAGTAGTAAAGTGCATGTGGGTTTTAGAGTTTATCCCCCTGAGCTTTCATAAATGCTCTTTTCAGGCTCTAATGGCATTGCTGATGTGTGTGTGCAGGTGTCAGTTGTGTTGAAGTATACTTGCAGGCATTCATGGCTGCACAGGATTGATGAACATGGCAACTGGGGGTTGAATAGCAGGTGCTGAAAAACTACCCTTTTTTCCCTCAGCTTTTAGTTTTCTAGAGCTCTTTAACTGACTGCAGACCTATTCAATTGTATTACAAATACAGCTGCTTT